>JASDQU010306990.1:38229-51138 GCA_032191745.1 Picea mariana | reverse complement strand
TGACTACCTCTACCTTGACACACACAGTCTTCCCTCCTAACTGCACAGGGAAAGAAGGAATGATGCCATGTGGTCGGAAAGAACAACCGTCGAACGCAATGAGGAGAGTAGGTGATGGAGACGAAGCGGGTTGGCCAATGGCCTTCCAACATGCTAACGACATAACGCATGTCGAGGCGCCCTCATCAACCACCGTGCGAAAGATATTGCATGTAAAAATTTTCGTGGGATGAACCACTACTATCTGAAACGCTACGTGGTAAGGCAGGCGAGGTTTTAAGTCAATTGTATCTAGCATGATGGTACCCGGGTTATAAGTCTCAGTAGAGCCTAAAGCAGTCAACAAGGCTTTCCTCTGAGCAGGACAACTTTGGAGGACCTCCAAAGCGGACATAGCACAAGGGGTTTGGGATAAATCTTCCACCATAGAGTAATTCTGGGTGGCTCTTGCATTTGGATTGTGAGAAGCTTTCTTAAACGCACCTTTTGGAATGTGTGTCATTGTTTCTCCCAACGTCTTCTCAATCTATAGAGGAAGAGATGGGAGTTCGGCTTCTTTGCCCTTCGCAGAGGTGCTTGGTTTACTATAGTCGTGCACTCTAGTCATTATTAAAGCATCACCCCTAACCATATATACGTTCGCGGAAGAGGAATTATTTGGAGGAGGGTAGGTTTCTTGGCTGCCCCCTTCGGCACTTGTAGAGGCTTGAGTTAAATTTTTCCCATGCTGAAAGAGATTAGTCAACACGGCTTGTTGTTGCTTTGTGACAAACTTTTGGGCCTCTGGAAGTCGAGGACACAGATGGGTCGGGTGGTCTTCCGCACACAAGTTGCACGGATACCTCACCTTCTATTTTTTCTTGGTGCCCTCGCCAGCATTATCAGTGGGTTTTGTCTCCCCCTTACCCTTCTTTCGTTGTTTTTTCTTCCCTTCAGGCTATTGGTTGGCCTTTGGGTTAGTCAACTGCACAGAGTGTACTTCCGACGTTTAGGTAGGAGGAGCAGCCAAAGTGGTAGTCTGGCTGGCTGCTGAGTGTTGTATAGATAACTGTTGCAATTGTTTTGTCAATTGCTCAGCGGGCTTGGTTTGGGATGAACCAACAATACCATCAGCATGTGGTCCAGCTCTTTGTCTAGTTTTATCTAGTATCGATCGTGGTGCATCCGGAAAGATGTTGTATAATAAACTAGACTGAGAATAGATAAGCTCAAACTGTTGATCCCTCATGATGGCATCTTCTTCGGAGAAAACCCCAGAAGTTGCGACGTCTTTGGATAATTGTGGGACTAGAGACTTAAGGAACCACTCAAGCAGGAATGCTGGTGGGACTGGTACTTTAATTAGGCTCTTCCGGCGTCTCCACTCTTGGATATGATCAGAGATATGGTCCGCTGTTGTCTGTTTGAAATTGGTGAGAAACTCTGTGCCAGTGTCGTATCTCACAGGTAACTGGAAATGGTTAAAGAAGGCCATCGCCAGTTCGCCAAAGGAAGAGTATCGTGAGTGATCGAGCTCGATGTACCATTTCGCGGCACTATCGATGAGAGTGCGTTGAAACAATCGCAACTGAATGGAGTCATCTTTCAATGAGTTAGATGAACACCAAACATGGAAAGTAGTCACATGATCACCTGGATCTTCGTTAGGCTTGGCCTCGAACTTTGGAATGTCTGAAGGAAACTTCGTTGGCATAGGAGGCCAACATGGATCGTGACAAATAGGAGCATTTAACAACCTTGTCAAATCTGGAAAGTGTAACATCGCCAATAATGGTAGTTTGGGTTGTTGCTGATAGCCTAGAAAAAAGGGACCTGGAGTTTGACTGGCACCAGGTTTCCAGGAAAAGTTTGGTTGCTGGCCCGGGTTCTGGTAGAAACCATGGCCCTGACCAGCGTAAGGATTTTGCATCTGTGGAGACATCATTGGTTGATTCCCAATGAAGGACATAGGATGTTGGGCATGCATCGTGTTTGACAGACTTTGGGAAGGATTACCCCATGCCGATCCTGCTGGGAGAGGCATAGAAGTCTGTCCAGGGTTCCATTGACTGTGGAAAGAATTACCCCAGAACGACATTCTAGAGGAGGGAATGGATCCTTGTCCTGAGTTCCAAGGTCCTGGTATATGTGCCCCCGGCGCAGGAATAGTACCCTGCGCCGGAGTAGCCTATCCAAATATGGGAGTGCCCCTAGATGGGAAAGCAGTGGATGCAAAAGTGTTGTTACCAAACATCCCGTTCCAAACAAACGATGACAAACCTACCGGCATAGTGTGTGCAGGTGTTCCTTGACTCTCGGCTCCAAATGAACTCGTGTGTGCAGGCTGCCCGACGGACTGCTGATGTAGACCACCAAGCGAAGGGGATGAAGGAGAGATATGACCTCTAGCGTAAGGAAAAACATTGAAAGGGATAGGAATGCCCCCAAGTTGACCTTGCAGAGGAGCGTTAGAGCTCCCTGCCCCCAGACCCAAAGTCTGTAAAGTGGAGTAAGTGAGTGCAGGACTTGTACCCGAACTAGGCATACCGTATGAAAACGGAGGGCCTATCACACTAGGTGTGAAGGGAGGTGTGGCCACCGTGATAGATGGGATCGGTCCACTGTGTGACGTAGTTGCGGCCGAGACCATGGTGGCTCGGACTGATGACGGCAAGTTAGGAGATGCTTCTCCTGTGGTAGCAACAGTGGTGGGAATGGAAGAATTCCCAGAGGAAGTAACAACATTTGTTTCCATAGTTGTGTGAGGCACTGATAGGCGTTCATAAAATAGGATTGGTACACTGACCGATGGCCAAGTATCAATGGTTGGGGTTTCAACCGAGCCAAGATTGGTGGTTGATTCCAAGCACAAAGCTTTGCGATGTAGGTTTGTGTACATGATATGGACTTTAAGCATGACTAACCTCTACGAAAATAAATATGCAAATATGAGGCTTGCAGAGGGTTGGATCTATTACGGTAGGGAACACAAAGGTAAGGTGTAAAGAGGTACGGGCCACATGGATTGCGACTCGTGGATCACCAAGGAATTACAAATTGGAGATTCTTGGCGACCCCCTGCAAGGATTGACATCTGCAAATTTTGTGTCTTCATGGGTTGTGGCTCGCAGGTTGCGAGAAAGTGTGTATCATGATTTCACAGTGCTCCCACAAAATGAACGACTGCTTTTGCACTCCTGTAACTGTGAACCAATGAGGATAGCCTTTGGTGTTTATGTGCATGGTCTCTCTGGGCCTGTAGGAAACTTTGAGTATTTAGTTTTAACTACCAATTTGTCACCATCGATTGTTCTTTAAATATTTAATTCATGCGGCACTTGTTTCCTCATCTTCTATCTGGTGGTCATTGATATTTAGCTTGTAGGTGAAGGACACAGTTTTTGTTGATATTTTGTACTGTCATGTTTCTTTCCCTGTCATTCCAAGTTTCTCCATCTCATGTGCAGATAAAAAACATCATAAGTACAAGTCTTATAAAACTTTCAAGCAATGTACATGCATTTCTTTTTTAAACCTAAATTTATACTTATCATGGTATTAACATGTGAGAGTTTGATATATTACACTGGCTAAGCTCTGATTCATCTAAATTTTCGTCATATTTGCAAGATTGATTTGAAAATGGAATGGTTTTGTTTCCAATAGATCTTTAAAATGAAGAAGACTTGTCTCTTAAATCGCAAGTGTAAAAATGGTACGTGTTTGGGTAATTGGATCAAGTTACTAACACATAAATTCAATGAGTTTTACTTAAGCATGAGAAGCATATTAGACATATAAAAACCATCACTAATGAACACATAACACAACAAATGATAAAGGAGTTCACCCCTCTCTTGGGCTACATCTTCTGGTCCAACTTCCCTTGGATCATTTTCATTATTATTAAAACATTTCTCTTACAGTGCTCAAAATACAAAATAGATGGCTCCAATGGCCTCAAAGCATCCAAAAACCCCTAGCTAGGCTTTTTTGGCACCTGGTTTGGCCAAAAAATGAAGAAGTTACACCTCGAAGTTTTCCCCGTCAAGCTTGTTGTATCTGCTCACCAAAACGCACCTTTGAATGACCAACTTGTCTCCCACAATGTTCTTGGGTCAAAAGCCCAGCACCCACGTGCACTCTGCAAATCAGGGCAATCTGTCGAACAATTAGTGAGTTTAGAGCCCTGTGGGCAGAGGTGTAGGTTGCATGGGGGGCATGTGCCCACATCCCAGTGCCTAATCCAACCTTTGTGGCTTAACCGTGCCCAAAATACGCCAATGGTCATATGGGGTGGCCATATGGCTTAACACCCGCACCTATGGGGCTAAGCATCAGTGTAAAAATCTCGCGCCAAAATTTATGGTGGTCGTATGGTATTACACATGTGACCGGGGCTAACTTTGCAATTGTCTGTGCCAAGTTTTAATGTTGGTTGTATGGTATATGGTATGACCCAAGGGTTGGGGTTAAGCCCCAACCCTTTTCTCTGCTAGCACAGTCTTTAATTAAATTCAAATCATTTTAATAACATATATGGTTAAGCAACACAATGTGGGTGGGTTGGTAGCCCGACCCTGCCAAGTCATTACCCCTACTCGGAGGTTGCGGGTTCGACTCTTATGGAGTCCCAAAAAAATTTACCAAAATCCATCCAGACTGGAGGGGTGCCATGTGGAAACCCATGACTGGGCCACATGGCACCATAACATTGGCCAAATAAAATAACACTTGTCACAACTGGATTCATCCACGTGTCTTCCACCGAGCCTGCCCTGTCAACATACCAACTCATCACTCTACCACATCACCTGTACGACCATGCCACGTCACCTTCCACAAGTGGGTCTATACCCTGCCATGTCAACACTGTACGGATTGTACAGTCATCAAAATTTTACATGTTTGGTAAAATGAAAAGAACGCAATATCTTGCTCATACGATGTTTGTTTGAGTCCATTCAATTTGTGTTGGGTTCGTGAAAATGAGACCTACGCACATGTCTGTTTTGAAGAGATTATGAAAACTTTTATTTTTGAGAAAAAATGGTTCCCCTGGATCACAACTCCCTATTGGGAAGATTTTGGAACTCCAAAAGACTACTTTTAGTAAATCTAAAGATGAGGGTATAGTTCCCTCGCCTTTCCAACCTTAATCCACTTGGCCTTGCTTGGATTGGTGCCTTTGCGACCAATACAAAAATTGTCATGCCTTGTCTTGTACTTGTCTTGGCTCTTTCTCAACTGTTCTTGAACAGTTTGATGCACAAACTGAACTTGTTCAATGAACTTCTTGGATTGGTTATAAGCAAGCTTAAAGTAGTGTAGATTCTCATCCCAAAACTTAGGATTCTTTTTTTTCAAACTAGCCACCGTCTTACCCACACCAAAATGGCCAGCAACAAGAGAATAATGTGCTTCCCTTATCATGTTGACTTTTTCACCCTCTGAAAAACATAGCTTGCCAAGATACAAAAGTTCACCATGCATATAGGAATCCAATTCCTCAACTTGGTTAGTACGACATAAAGTTGCATAAACATTTTTGACATCATCATCTAAAGAATATTGTTCCAAATAGATCATATGCATGATAGGATTATTCTTGAAAATAACTAAAGCACTAACAATAGGCCTAGTAAGCAGATCAACAACTTTGTCATAAAAGTATTTCTTATACCTTATCACCAAGTAGAAAAAATAACTTGTGAAGGCATGCAATGGAGCTTGCTTTTATTTCAAAGCTTTCTTCCATGTGTCTCCTTCAACAATCATATTTGTAGTCTTGTTCAAGGCTCTGAAATCTACCCACATATGCCATATACAATCTTTCTCTGGTACCAAACCAATTGGTGACCTGCATGGCGAAGTGCTTGGTTTGATGACCCCTTTGTCAAGCAACTCTTGGGCTTGTTTTTTGTTTTCAACATTCTCCATGTCTGACATCATGCACATGTCAATGTTTGGAAGAGGACCTCCTTGCCACCAAAGAATCTCTTTTTGGATACCCCTTTTAGGAGGCAATCCCCTTGGTTCCTGAAACATCTCAACATTTTCATTAAAAACCTCATACAAATTGGATCGTAACTTTGCATCACATCCTTTGAAAACTTCTTCTTCATCATTGTCTTTAGGTTTAGTCATGAAAAGTACAAGGTTCTTACTAGCATTGACTAGTCTCTTCATTTGTCCAAAATTTGTGAGTGACAAATTCATCTTCTTTGTGTGTTCTCTAACAATGTACTGAACTCCATTTTTAAACAAATGATACTTGTTCTCATGACTATGAAAAATGGATCTCCTATCATATAAATATGGGCTTCCCAACACAATACCACAAATATCCAATGGAATAACATCAAGATCTACCTCATCTATATAGTTTGCAGTGATGGAAAATCTAAGTTTACACCTTCTTATCACATGCAATTTGGCATTGTCACATATCCAACCCAAAGGGTATGGTTTAGGATGAGGAGTAGTTTCCAAATCTAGTTTTTGACAATGTCTTCACAAATAAGGTTTGTTTGTGATACTGTATCAAAAAGAGTATCTATCTTGGTATGTTTTGAAATTACCCTTATTTGAAAAATCTCTATTATTTCTTTTTCATGTTGAGTTTCATTGATGGCATAATTTGAAGAACTAGTACTTGCAATAGTATTCTTACCTTGAATACCCATGGTTGTGATTTTTGTTTCGTCTTCTGAATCAAATCCTAAATCTTACTGTACAGTTGCAGTAATGTTTGGTTTCTCTTTGTTGTTGAAATTTTTGGGTCTCTTTTCAGGATGAAGTTTTCAACAATGGTCTTCATCATGGTCATCCTTTGAACAATGTTTACATGAGAGTTTCTCTCTCTCTTTCTTGACTGAAGCATTTTTATTTTCATTTCCTTCAAACTTCCTATTTCCCTTGTCTCCATTAGAAAAATACTTCTTGCTTCCCTCTTGAGGTTCATTCCTTCCTCTTGCCTCTAAATGAGTTGCATGTACACAAACTTCATCTAGATTTGAAGGGTTAAACATAAGTATTGTATGCCTCAAGTAACTATGCAAACCTCCAATGTATTTGAGTAAGGTTTCTTGAGAAGACAAATATATACCAAAAACCAAAGCTCTTCTCCTAAATTCTTGAGTGAAGATTTGAACATCTTTCCCTTTAGCTTGCCTAAAGTTTTTCCAATCCATAATAGATTTATGCATGTATGCTAATGAATAAAAATGACTTTTAATTGCAACAATAAAATCATTCCAAGGGGATAAAACTTTACAATGTTTCTTTATGTCCTATTGAGTTTTGACTTCCCACCAAATGAGTGATGCATTGTCCAATCTTAAAGAAGAAAGCTGAATCTTAGTTTCATCATCTGTGATTCTTTGTATCCTACAATACACTTCAATCCGACGAATCCAAATATCTAAATTCTCAGCATTTACCTCTCCATTGTACATTGGCAATTCAAACTTAATATCAAGATTTAGCAAAGGAGTTTGTAAAGGAGTTTTACAATGTTCTTTTGGAGAATTTGGAGGTGGTTGTGAAATGGTGGAAGAGGTGGAATATGGAGGTGAAGGAAGTGGAGAATCACCACTCCCTCCATTTCCCTTTGGAGTTTTATCACCACTATCTCCATTTCCCTTTGGAGGGTTGGAGATTTCACCTTGCAATCTTTCATTTCTTTCTTCAAACAAAACTTTGACCATGTCAATCATATCATAGAAAGATTTTCTGAAATTTTCCTCCTATGAAGGAAGAGTTCCATCACTCTCCTCATGAGCCATACTTGGTGAATATCTCCTTCAAACTTGAGGTGATTTGATAGTTCTCCTTCTTGACAGTTGAGAACTTGACTCTACAAGTCGACCTTCTCCTCTTGTGAGATTTAACCTTGTAAGCATCAGAAACAAAAAATTGAAAACTATCAAGCCTTCAAAAACCTATGCTCTGATACCAACTAATCTAAAAATGGAATGGTTTTGTTTCCAATAGACCTTTAAAATGAAGAAGACTTGTCTCTTTAAATTGCAAGTGTAAAAATGGTATGTGTTTGGGTAATTGAATCATGTTACTAACACATAAACTAAATGAGTTTTACTTAAGCATGAGAAGCATATCAGACATATAAAAACCATCAATAATGAACACATAATACAACAAATGATAAAGGAGTTCAGCCCTCTCTTGGGCTACATCTCCTGGTCCAGCTTCCCTTGGATCATTTTAATTATGATTAAAAATTGCTCTTACAGTGCTCTGAATACAAAATAGATGGCTCCAATGGCCTCAGAACATCCAAAAACCCCTAGTTGGGATGTTTTGGCACCTGGTTTGGCTAAAAAATGAAGAAGTTACACCTCCTCGAAGTTTTCCCCTTCAAGCTTGTTGTACCTACTCGCCAAAACGCACCTGTGAATGACCATCCTACCTCTCATAGTGTTCCTGGGTCAAAAACCCAGCACCCACGTGCAATCCACAAATCGGGGCAATCTATCGAACAGTTAGCGAGTTTAGCACCCATGTGGGCGGAGGTGTAGGTCGCATGGGGGGCATGTGGCCATGTCTCAGCACCTAATCCAGCCTTCGGGGCTTAACTGTGCCCAAAATCTGCCAACGGTCTTGTGGGGTGTTCATATATCTTAACACCCGCACCTATGGGGCTAAGCATTAGTGCAAAAATCTTGTGCCAAAAGTTATGGTGGTCGTATGGTATAACACATGTGACCGGGGCTAACACTGCAATTGTCCACACCAAGTTTAAATGTTGGTCGTATGGTATATGGTATGACCCGAGGGTTGGGGCTAAGCCCTGACCCTTTTCTCTGCCAGCGCATACTTTAATTCAATTCAAATAATTTTAATAACATATATGGTTAAGCAACACAATGTGGACAGGATGGTAGCCCGTCCATGCCAAGTCATTACCCCTGCTCAGAGGTCACGGCTTTGACTCCTGTAGAGTCCCAAAAATATTTTCCAAATGTCATCCAGACTAGAGGGGTGCCATGTGGCATCCCACGACTGCGCCATGTGCCACCGTAACATTGGCCAAATAAAATGACACTTTTCACGATTAGATTTTCCCATGTGTCTACCACCAAGCCTTCCCTGTCAACATGCCAAATCAGCACTCTTCCATGTCACTTATACGACCATGCCATGTCACCTGCCACGTGTGGGTCCATACCCTGCCACGTCAGCACTGTACGGACTATATAGTCAGCAAAATTTTGCATGTTTGGAAAAATGAACATAACAAAACATCTTGCTCATACGACGTATATTTGAGCCCGTTCAAGTTGTGTTGGGTTCATGACAATGAGGCCTATGCACATGTCCGTTTTGAATCGATTCCAATCACTTTGCGTTTTGAACAAAAATTGATCCCCTGGATCACACCTCCCCATTGGGAAGCTCTTGGACCTACAAAATACTACTTTTAGTCAATATGAAGATGAGGGTAGACTTCCCTCACCTTTCCAACCTCAATCCACCCGGCCTTGCTTGGTTTGGTGCCTTTGAGACCAATACGAAACTTGTCATTCCTTGTCTTGTACTTGTCTTGGCTCTTTCTCAACTGTTCTTGAACAGTTTGATGCACAAACTGAACTTGTTCAATGAACTTCTTGGTCTGATTATAAGCAAGTTGAAAGTAGTGTAGATTCTCATCCCAAAACTTAGGATGCTTGTTTTGCAAACTAGCCACCATCTTGCACACACCAAAATGGCCAGCAACAAGAGAAGAATGTGCTTCCCTTATCATGTTGACTCTTTCACCCTATGAAGAACATAGCTTTCCAAGATACAAAAGTTCACCATGCATATAGGAATCCAATTCCTCAACTTGGTTAGTATGACATAAAGTTTTGTAATCGTTTTTGACATCAACATATAAAGCATACTATTCCAAATAGCTTCTATGCATGATAGGATTATGCTTGAAAATAACTAAAGCACTAACAATAGGCCTAGTAAGCATTAACAAATTTGTCATAAAAGTCTTTCTTATACCTTATCACCAAGTGGAAAACATAGCTTGTAAAGGCATGCAATGGAGCTTGCTTTTCTTTCAAATCTTTCTTCCATGTGTCTCCTTCAGCAATCATATTCGTAGTCTTTTTCAAGGCTCCAGAATCTACCCACATACGCCATATACAATATTTATCTGATACCAAACCAATTGGTGACCTACATGGCGAAGTGATTGGTTTGATGACCCCTTTGTCAAGCAACTCTTGGTCTTGTTTTTTGTTTTCAACATTCTCCATGTCTGACATTCTACACATGTCAATGTTTGGAAGAGGACCTCCTTGTTGCAATAGAATATCTTGTTAGATACCCCTTTTAGGAGGAAATCCCCTTGGTTCCTGAAAAATCTCAACATTTTCGTTAACAACCTCATTCAAATCAGATTGTAACTTTGCATCACATCCTTTGAAAACTTCTTCTTCATCATTGTCTTTGGGTTTAGTCATCAAAAGTACAAGGTTATTACTAGCATTGACTAGTCTCTTCATTTGTCCAACATTTGTAAGTGACAAATTCATCTTCTTTGTGTGTGCTCTAACAATGTACTCAACTACATTTAAAAAAAAATGATACTTGTTCTCATGACGATGAAAAATGGCTCTCCTATCATATAATTATGGGCTTCCCAACACACTACCACAAATACCCAATGGAATAACATCAAGCTCTACCTCATCTATATAGTTTGCAGTGATGGAAAATCTAAGTTTACACCTTCTTGTCACATGCAATTTGGCATTGTCACATATCCAACCCAAAGGGTATGGTTTAGGATGAAGAGTAGTTTCCAAATCTAGTTTCTTGACAATGTCTTCAAAAATAAGGTTTGTTTGTGATCCTGTATCAAAAAGAGTATCTATCTTGGTATGTTTTGAAATTACCCTTATGTGAAAAATATCTATTCTTTCTTTTTCATGTTGAGTTTCATTGATGGCAGAATTTGAGGAACTAGTACTTGCAATAGTATTCTTACCTTGAATACCCATGGTTGTGATTTTTGTTTCATCTTCCAAATCAGATCCTAAATCTTGTTGTACAGTTGCAACAATGTTTGGTTTCTCTTTGTTGTTGAACTTTTTGGGTCTCTTTTCAGGATGAATTTTCCAACAATGGTCTTCATCATGGCCATCCTTTGAACAATGTTTACATTAGAGTTCCTCTCTCTCTTTCTCGACCGAAGCATTTTTCTTTCCATTTCATTCAAAATTCTTCTTTCCCTTGTCTCCATTAGAAAAAGACTTCTTGCTGCCCTCTTGAGGTTCATTCCTTCCTCTTGCCTCTAAATGAGTTGCATGTACACAAACTTCATCTAGATTTGAAGGGTTAAACATAAGTATTGTATGCCTCAAGTAGCTATGCTAACCTCCAATGTATTTTAGTAAAGTTTCTTGAGAAGACAAATCTATACCCAAAACCAAAGATCTCCTAAATTCTTGAGTGAAGCTTTGCACATCTTTCCCTTTAGCTTGCCTAAAGTTTTTCCAATCCATAATAGATTTCTACATTATGCCAATGGATAAAATTCCCTTTTAATTGCAACAATAAAATCATTCCAAGAGGATAAAACTTTACCATTTTTCTTCATGTCCTCTTGAGTTTTGGCTTCCCACCAAATGAGTGATGCACTATCCAATCTTAAAGAAGCAAGTTGAATCTTAGTTTCATCATATGTGATTTTGTGTATCCTACAATACACTTCAATCGGATGAATACAATTATCTAATTTCTCATTATTACCTCTCCATTGTACATTGGAAATTCAAACTTAATATCAAGCTTTAGAAAAGGAGTTTGTAAAGGAGTTTCACCATGTTCTTTTGGAGAATTTGGAGGTGGTTGTGAAATGGTGGAAGAGGTGGAAGATGGAGGTGAGGGAGGTGGAGAATAACCACTCCCTCCATTTCCCTTTGGAGTTTTATCACCACTGTCTCCATTTCCCTTTGGAGGGTTGGATCTTTCACCTTGCAATCTTGCATTTCTTTCTTCAAACAAACCTTTGACCATCTCAGTCATATCATAGAAAGTTTTTCGGAAATTTTCCTCCTCTGAAGGAAGAGTTCCATGACTCTCCTCATGAGCCATACTTGGTGAATATCTCCTTGAAACTTGAGGTAATTTGATAGTTCTCCTTCTTTACAGTTGAGAACTTGGCTATACAAGTTGACCTTCTCCTTTTGTGAGCCTCAACCTTGTAAGCATCGGAAAAAACAAATTGCAAACTATCAAGCCTTCAAAAACCAATGCTCTAATACCAACTGATCTGAAAATGGAATTGTTTTGTTTCCAATAGATATTTAAAATGAAGAAGACTTGTCTCTTTAAATTGCAAGTGTAAAAATGGTATGTGTTTGGGTAATTGGATCACGTTACTAACACATAAATTCAATGAGTTTTACTTAAGCATGAGAAGCATATCAAACATATAAAAACCATCAATAATGAACACATAACATGGAAAATGATAAAGGAGTTCATGTTGATACTGAGATGGGGGTGAATCAGTATCAAGTACAATTTAAAACCTTTTTCAACTTACACTTAAACCATTCACTATATTCAATGAGCAATGAACAATAGTATAAGAGTTACACCAATACACCACAATACACCATGCACAATATATGAGAAATAATCAATAGTTATTGTTCATGGGAAGTAATGACTTCCAAAGGTAGCTACAACTTCCAAATGTAAAGGGAGGGATAAACCTCCAAGAGGAAGATACAATTCTCCAATATCAAGAGAGAGTTGAACTCTCCATCCTTTCCCCTTCCTTCCACCCAAGAATATATGAGAGATAATAAAACTTTACATTAAATCATCACCATCAACCAATCATCACATAGAACCTGATAATGCTTCCTGAGACTTCTTCAATTTCTGCAATTCTTCAATTCT
>JASDQU010306990.1:12777-24973 GCA_032191745.1 Picea mariana | reverse complement strand
TTATGTCCCTACGCATTTCTTCACCTTCATCAAGAGTCCAATTAGGATTTTCTGGAGGCTTATTTGGTGTAGGAGTTCCCTTTTTGGGTGGCATGTTGGCCAAATATCACTTTTGAGTCTTGATTTTGAGGTGGTTCTGCTAGACAATATTTATTCTGTTATATCTCCCAAGTTTTGGCCCTTCTGGGTATGAAACTTTACTTTAGGTAGTTCTCGGATATGTCTTCTCTTCAATGCCATAGGTCTGATCAAAATTGGATGTGCCAAGTGGAATTTACGATAACTTCCCCACAACTTGCTGAGTTTTGGCCTTTCCAGGAGATCTCACTTGTATAGTGTGCCCCGCACAAAATAATTGATATAAAATTCTGAAACTTGCACCCAAAAATACTACAGACTGTCCAATATCCAATGCAACCAGTCGCGCCCAATTTGGATACTCTGGGAAGAAGTTATGATTGTTTTACCTGGAACACCTTCTTGAGAAAAGCCAATAGGACTAGTCAGATACCCTATCTTACACAAGGTGTATCTATAAATTTAGGATGCCTCAGAATCTGAACTTTTTATCACATATAGAAAACTAATTTCTGTAAGTGGCCCCCATATTTCAGGGTCTGAAACGTTACAGAAATTTTTTTATAGCGAAAATCCCTCAATGACTTATTTCAGGATGATTCCATAACCCTATATTGTACAGGCTGTATCTCCGAAAGTATAAGGCCTTAGGAGCTGAATTTTGAACAAAACGTACCTTGATCCATCTGATAAAAACCCTTTAAGCCGTTCCTTCTGAAACGTTTTAGAAAAAAAGTTATAGCGAAAATTCCACGGTGTCTCAGATGTAGCAGCGAAACCCCAAGACCTTGAGCTCTGATACCATATGTTAAGAACCAAACATCAATATAGCATAGAAAAACCTCAAGAAAAGTACTCAACACCTTGAAAAAGAGATAATATCAGATAATAAGCCCCTTCGAGGGGGAAACCTCCTTTTACCCCACTTAAATGTTCAAGTACAAGATGATTCAAAATGAAAATGTCTCCTTGGTATATATAGGAGACTAGGAGGTATAATGGCTTAAAGCCGGCATAATTAAAATAACATTACTAATATAAATTACAACTAATGGCCTAAGCCGACATAAATAAAATAGCATTACTAATCTAATATGCCCCAATTAAGGGGTAATGAGCCAATATTAGGGCTTAACACAAAGTGAATTGAAGAAGGATGTACATGTAGGTCTTGAAGATAATTAAAGAAAATAATTACAAAATAAGAAAGTGTCAGGTCGGCCATAATGTTAAAAGGAAGTGACATAAATGGTATAAATAAATATCATTATACATTCATTTGATACACAAGTTGAATTTCAGAGGAAATCAGAACTAAAGAAGGCTGGATTTCAAGGGAGGATGAAGTCTTTTGGTGATGTGTTCTAAGGTATGTTATTTTCAGGTCATCTTACCATTTTCGCTATATATTTTTTTCTAGAACGATTCATATGGTGAAATTTCTATGGTATTGAGAAGACATATCAAGGTACCTGTGGTAAAAGTTTCAACTCTTGATTTGCTATAATTATGGAGATACACTTTGTGGAAGATAGGGTTTTTGACCAGTCCTAAAGCTAGTCAATAAACATGTGTTCCGAGTAAAACAATCATAACTTATTCATCGAGAATCCAAATGAAATGGGACAAATTGAATTGGAAAGGGTATGAAATTTGGTTTCTTGTGTGTGATTTTCATAATCGGATGTTAAATATTGAGCATGGGGCATTCTGTACAAGTTCGGTCTCCTGAATAAACCAGAATTGAACAAGGTCTACCATTCTCTCTATAACTTCTTTTTGGGGAGGATAAAAGGAGTGAAACTTGGAGACATTTTAGAGAATAAATTGAGTAATATTATCTAAAGGATCAGAGTATTCCAATAATTGAATAATTGCAGAAATTAAAGAAGTCTTAGGAAGCATTATCAGGTTCTATGTGATGGTTGGTTAATGGTGATGATTTAATCTGAAGTTTTATTATCTCTCATATATTCTTCGATGGAAGGAAGGGGAAAGGATGGAGAGTTAAACTCTCTCTTGATATTGGAGGATTTTATCTTCCTCTTGGAGGTTTATCCCTCTCTTTACATTTGGAAGCTGTAGCTACCTTTGGAAGTCATTACTTCCCTTGAACAATAACTATTGATTATTTATCATATATTATGCATGGTGTATTGTGGTGTATTGGTGTAACTCTTATACTATTGTTCATTTCTCATTGGATATAATTGAATGGTTTAAGTATAATTTAAAAAAGTTTTTAAATTGCACTTGATACTGATTCACCCCCATCTCAGTATCAATGACCTTCTTAGGAAAATTCCAAGTTTATGATACCAAATAAGAAATCAAGAAACATGATGCAATTATATGCATTAATCAAGAACATGCATAACTGTAAATATATGGGTTCTCATGCCATACACACCATTAATCAACAAACATGCACATTATAATTCAACACTAAGATAATAAATACATAATGGAAATATAATTAACAAAGAAACACGTATAACTTATATTTTTAAGGAAAACATTCATCGAATCGTTGAGGACGTCGGATGTTTAACCAAAATTAATCTCTATTTCATACAAACTCTCTACAACATGCCACCCCTGAGGCAGGGCTATGAATCCACAAGGATAGGTCCTAGGCCAACTCTAAACACACAACAATCAACTAAGAATCTTTCATAGTTTCCTCAACCACACAACAATCCTAGTTTACCATCTATATTTCCACCTCATCTTGCACAACCCAAAGAAATGAACCCACTTCATTGCCATGCAGTCCCTCAAGTTGTTCCACTTCTTTTTTAGGCTCCAGTGCTACTGGTTAGGAAATCACAATGTTGGAAACTCCAAGGATTCTCAACTATGGAAAATCCTTTCACAATTGTCAACATTCTCATGCACACATGCATCAATTCCTTCCTAGAATAACCAATAGTTATTCACAACCCAAGAACAAGAGTGAGCAAGAAGGAATGAGGAACGAGTAACAATGAATGATGAACAATGATGGGAGAACCCAAAAATGATTGAGTAACCCCCCAAATAACAAAAAAGAGGGGTTTATAATTACATGCAATAAAACACCATGTGGCCTCTCCAAGAAGCTCAGGTAACAAATTTTACCCACTAAAACCAAGATGAGTGAATAGAATATAATAAGAAGACTTATCTCCTTTATCCCCCTCTCTCATAAAATCATATCCCCATATAACTCTGTCATTTTATGTCTTGCAGCCAATGATGTATTTTATCATTAAACAAATTCAAAGTATTACATTTCTAGACTCTGCAACCTTTTTAACTTTTCAGGTACTCCAACCTTGCATGAATAAACGAAATACATTATTAATCATGGGACTCAAAAGTAATGTATTACAAGCATTGTCTTTAGTAAGTAGTGGACAATTTTGTACCTGTTTTTATTGATGGCATACTTATCTATTCAAAATTCGAGGAAGAACATGAGGACCATCTCAAAATGGTTTTGAAAATATTGAGAGAACATAAATTGTATGAAAATCTCAACAAGTGTGACCTTTATAAAAAATATATTGATTACTTGGGATGGATCATTTCATTAGAAGGAATAATGGTTGATCCAGAAAAAATTAAAGCTATAATGAGTTGACCTACTCCTTAAAACATGGTAGATGTGAGATCTTTTATGGGCCTTGTAGGTTATTATAAGAGGTTAATTAAGGGATTCTCCAAGATTGGTTACCCAATAACTTCATTGTAGATGAAAGTGGAAAAAAAAATTGGGTCTTAGAAATGTGAGGAGAGTTTTCGATCGCTAAAGCATCTTCTTACTAGTGCTCCAACTCTAAAAATAGCAAACCAAAACAAAGACTTTGTAGTGTGTAGAGATGCATGTGGAGAAGGAATAGGTGGAGTATTATGTAGGAAAACCATGTGGTATGATATCAATCAATAAAGATAAAACATCATAAGAGGAATTATGCTATCCATGATCTATAACTTGTTGCTACAATCTATGAGTTTAATATTTGGCACCAATACTTGATAGGTAGGAAATTTGTGCTAATGATAGATCACAATCGGTTGAATCGTTTATTTGATCAACCACACTTGAATGGCAAACAATATACGTGGTTGGTTTTAGTGAATATGACTTGGAGATAAGGCACATAAAAGAGAAATAAAAAAAAGCAGCATATGCACTCAGTGGAAGTATGTGTGTGATACATATGGAAACCATCACTATTTGTGAATATGTTCTAAAACCAAAGTGAAATAAGTTCATGTTGATGATGAACACTTCATCCAAGTAAGAAATGGTTTGTGGCAAGAACAACCTGAACATAAATATACATGTTACCAAATGAATGAAGAATTACTATAGATATACAAGGATGGGTTGTACATTCCTAACTTAACATAGCTAAAATTCATCATCATCAATTAAATGCATAAGAAACCACTCAGGACATATATTATACCAAAAGATGATTTCTATAACAAAGAAATGATATTTCTGGCCTGGAATGAAAAGGGATATTACAAAATATATTACAATATGACTTGAATGTCAATGGGTAAAATTTAAACATCAACATCCAAAAATCTCCGTACAACCTTTGTCACTTCCAAAGTGGAAATGGGAAGTGATAACATGGAATTTATCATAGGGCTACACAAACATGATCTGTAAATGGTATGCCTATGGCTCGTCTATCTCACCAACACATATCCTTTATGAAATTTACTTTTGTTCTCTATCCGAGTCAAAGACAAAGTGTTTTAATCTTAGAAAGGCCACTAAACCATTGGTTTCTTCCTTGTATAAGGATCTCTCTTCTCTTGGCTTCTAAGCCTTCTCCTAGTTGTAAACTACACACAAAAACCAATGAGAAATATGATAATGAAATGTATCCTACTGTCCAATATGTCGAATAGCTTGGAGTTCTTGCTTCTATGCTCAATCCAATATGAGGGAAACTAAGTTCCGTAGAAAATAAATTTCATAGTCTTTACACCACTTCCATAGCATTAGCTTCCATAACTTTAGTTTTTCTATCTTTAACTTTCGTAGTTTTAGTTTCTACATATTTAGCTTCTGCAACTTTATCTTTTGCAACTATACTCCATTGGAGAGATTTCTTATGGCTAGTGAGGTAAGTGAGGATGCCCAACTATAGGGAAATGACCCAACAAGGTAAAAATATGGACTAGCTAGTAAAAACAACACTCTGAGACATCCAATGAGTCATATAATGATAAATAGTGCTAAACTTGACAATTGAGCCAACCAATAGTGAATGAAACATTTCATGGGTGGATTTAATGGCTCAACAATGATAAGAAACACCCAAAGGACGAATTGAGTCACCTAGAAATGGAGAAATACATCTAGGGGTGAATTTAGTCACTCAGCAAGAGAGAAAAACATCTAAGGATGAATTTAGACACTCAACAATGAACAAAAATGCCCAGGGATCTATAAATTCTCCCAATTAGTAAACAACATGCCAAGGTAGTAGGAAAAATGCATAGCAACTAATTCTTGGCATGTACAGATTGTGTGCATCCTATATGGATTTTGTATGGCATGTGGGTGAGAGAGAAATTCCCAGGTAGAAGTGAACTTTCCTAGATATGTAGAAAACATCTCATATAAACAAGAAATCACCCAAGCAAAGAGGAAATTGAGCAACAAGAAAATTAATCACCCAACAGAGGGGGAGTCGACTCAATGAATTTGGAATGTCTTCTACAAAAATGTACCACTCATATTGCCTCCATACAACAACATACAAAACGTGGGTAATAATTAACGCAACCAACAAACAAAGTTGAAAGGGAGACCCTATGTGTGAGTGGAAAAAAATAGCTAGCAAGGAACCATGGCTTGTGGGTGAGTGAGAAGATGTGGAAGAGAGAAAAATCCTCCAACAACTCTTATAATACTAATTTAGTAACTCCACGTTGTTTGCAACAACTTCACAATTACAACCATTGATGTCAAGGATCCATTAAATGGACAAACATCATCACAAAGTTGTTGGATTTCATAGAAAACGAATTGTAAAATGATTTCTATCCGATGCTAGCAAAAACACAATAGATTGTTATTCCTTTCCATCAAGGATTCAACTACAAGCAGCATTAAAATTCATATAAATCCATGCAAATATCAGCAATGAAACAAGCAACAAAATATTCCCAACAGAATGAATTCACATAGATTTCTCTTCACAAACACAAAGAAATATCCAAGAATTCATACAACCATTTAAACACACCATAAGAAAAATATTTACCCTGGAAACCATATGGGAAAACCATATTCAAATGGGGATCAATATTTCATTTGATTATCTCTGGTTACAATGCATTCTTGGCTTCTTGTCCATTCTCCTCCCCTTGGAAAAAATACCCTTTGAGAGTGAAATTGTTGAGAGAAATAGGGAGAGATAGGGTACTGGGAAGGCCAACAAGATGACCTTTTGTTTCTCATTCCTCACTCTTTTATCTCCTCTATTATGTTTTCTCATTTCATTAAATTCTCAAAAAAAATGTCATGTTTTCATTATTTTCTTATTTAATTTACATTTACTTGTCCTTTTACATAGTTTAGATAACCTTCATAGTTGTTGAATTGTCTTGAAAGTACTAATTCTTACCCATACATATGGTTTGGATCAATTTCATATCAAAACAATAAAGAAACGTGATGTTATTATGGTTGTAATTGATAAATTGACGAAGGCTACCCATTTTATTCCCATAAAGTTTATATATAAAGTAGTAAACATTGCAGAAATTTTCATGCGAGAATTTTTTTAGATGGCATGAGATGACTAGGAGTTAGAGACTATTCATAAACCAATCACCATGAAACAATTGGAGAATACATAAGGTATATTCTGCTAATAGAGGAACAACATCATAATCCATATGATGGATAGGTAATTAAAATACCTAGTCTCAAACATAGGTATTTCTCGTAATTGAATCATCTGGTGTAACAAAACTATCAGCATGTACCAACATAACTAATATATGATTACATGTAGCATGGATAGTAATATCGAGAAATATAACCCTTTCATGGAGCACATTACAGACATTCTCCAAGTATTTAATGGTCAGTACGACTCTCTGTTGACAAGGGAGAAAATATCGATGTCGAAATAAGGGTATTTTCCCAATGGTAGGGCCCAATTAGATCTACTCTTGTTTGAATAGAAATCCCCATCAATATATGGGATTGGTTGCCACTAACTGAATGAATTTCTCTCAGAAGAGATACTTTTCATATAAGCTAGTCTAAATCCCAAATGCAAAACTACTCTAATATGTTGATGCAATCTTATTGTAATGCGCAATTGTTGTCTTATTCTAACAATAACATAATCAATTACAGGCATACATCTCAATGTGCGAAACATAAATAGTTATAATTTTACAAAATGAAATCATATTAGCATACTTGTTTGCATATAAATGATCATAAGCATGCTTCTGTAATTTAGCTCATAATTCATTTGTAATCATCTCCTACAAATGACAGTTGATAGAAGTGAAAAATTGAAAACATTTGCAGAAAATAATCAACAATAGTGCACCATTGCATAAACAAAGCATGAATTTGCTTTCTATTATTCTCTTTCAAATAAATAGTTCATTCTCAGAAATATAATAAAAAGTAGAGAGATTTTCCTCTACCTTTGAGCCTAATAAATAGTTTTACAACACTCAATTTTGGTTCTCCAACCCCCTCCCTTCTCCTCTTCATTCAGTTACACTAGCTTTCTATTATACATGAAGAAGGAATTTTAATCTTCCTAAATACATATTTTTTCATTTACTAACGTTACAGATTCCCCCTCTTCCCATTCCTTTTACATTTTTGTTTTTCGTATTGTAGAGAAAAACCATTACATAATATTCCTTCCTACTCTAATTCCCTTGGGAAGATGAGAAACTTAAAATATTTAGCAGTGAAGGGGTATTCTTCTGAAAAATTGGTCCAGATGAAAACCAAAGACATGCAAACCTATTCATTGATTTTGGACCTCTTGCATTTTCTCAAGGAACCCAATTGGCCAACAAGGAAGCACAAATATTCCCTTCAGTTGTCTCCTTTTGTGAACATAAATAATTTTCGACCTCTATTATGTTTCTTTGCTTTTGTTGCATGGTCAAAACTTGGCTATTCATTTTGATCTCGATGGAACTTAGATTGAATTGTTTATTACTACCATCTCTCCAATTATAGCTTGAATTATCTGAGAATAGGTACTATGTTGCTTGCAAAAACAAGTGAATCCCCTCCTACATCTGGTGTTGTTGAATATTGATGATTCCCCCTAGTGGAAATAACTAGGAGAAGGAGTAGGCCTCTACTAGTGCCACAATCATGGTAGCTTGCATTCCGACTTCTCTTTTTGTTAAAAAATGAAGTTTATGTATCTCTTGTGTTCCTTTTATATCCGTCTAGTGAGATATTTTAGATAATGTGATGATGAAGTGGGAGAGTTGTTATCACTGTCAAATTTGGGACTTCCCGCTAAAAATGATGGTTCACTTATTAATCATCCAAGTGTTATGTAATCTTTGGACACTATGATTTGTGTTATCATCTTCAAACCACAATATTTTCCATGCCATTGGGACATCCACTATCAGAGTTTCTAATCAATTTGTTTTATCTATCTTTTGGTATGATCATCCTCCATCATGTTTCATGCATGGTGACCAGCCTCTGCTCTTATCTCATTCTACCATATTATTCCTTGGAAACCTGAAAATCCAAGACAGTTATTAGCCTTCATATCAAATACAAAAATTCTTTATGTTTCGACCTACATCCTTTCATGATGCCTTGTACTTCCTTTTTACTTCTGTCATCTTGGAGTGATTCTAATTTGATAGGCGTATGAAATGACATCCTCAATGATCTGCATATATGAAAATATCTCATCATTGATCATCGGAAGCTAAGGTTGCGGAACAACTTTCATTGTAAGAAAGTTTGTGGAAGATTATACAGGTTTGCAGAACTTCTAATCATGTTGATATGTAGTGAGGGTGGCTTCATATGTTTTGTGGGGATTATATTAGTTAGTTGTAGGTTTGTAGGCTACGAGGTTTCAGGGATGAAGGATTTTTGTGTTAGTACTTTGATTAAAGAAAACCCGCATAAATTATCCCTGTTGTTGGGAAAAATACCCTACGGAATAGCAAACTAGGGTCAGACTTGCATGCAGATTATGACCGTAAATAAATCACTTTTAACCTACCACCCAAAAATTAAAACCCCTTTTTCACATACATGCATGGAAAGGAACTACTAACCTTTTTACTGATGTTTGGTGTAGATCCTCCGTTGTGCTTTGCCCGCTTGCTTGCAATGCTCCTTCCAAAGACAATCCTGCAATCAAGACAAACCACTATGCATGCATGCTAATTTTCTACTTGAGGGTTAGAAATTAAGCATAAATTAAAAAAATCATAGATAACTCATGCATTGGGACAGGAAAAGTATTATTTTATTATTTTCAAAAAAATGAATCAACTTACAATCAATGTTGAGACCGGCCACCATTCCTTGATCCTGATCCTAGGCTCCTCTCCTCCTCTTCTTTGTCCTCCAACTGCTTTGCGTTAATTCTCTTTAGGCTTGAGGAAAGGCTAAAGGGTTGGGACAAATGGATTCAACAGTTGGGCAGCGTTTCTTCGCTATAATTTTCCCTCCTCCAAATAGTACCCCTACCCCTTCTTTTATAGGCTAGAAGGAGCTAGGGTTTTGGACGAACTCTCGGCCATGCATGGCTGGGAGTTTCAGTTAACTGACCCATAGTTTTTTGTCCCGTCGGCAACTTTCCTATTTTTGTGCTTTGTTAGGTAAACGCAGGCTGTAGTAGGCCTGCCAGCATTCAAACGCATGCAGTAGTGGGTTAAAGTGCATGTTACTTAACCCAAAAGGACTTTCAAAGAGGTTTCTCAGCAGATGTTTTGGCAATGAAGGGATATGAGTTGGACTGATGCCAGGTAAGCATGTGTGGTGAAATTTAGGGTTATAACAGATGCCCCCTAATGTGTGAGGTCACAAGAGCATCTGATGGCCGAAATACATTACCAATCTTTTACCAATCTGTACTGATATGCTGAATGAGTGAGCCCAAGAATCAGGAATCAGGAGGTGCCATCTGCAAAATAAAAAATGTCTCACCGAGGTGGGCATACCCATGCTTGGGATAAACTTAGAACCATGGCTACCAATCAAATACACTGTAGATCCATGTCAAATAACTACAAAGAGTAGCTGCGAATAATACACAGCGGAGCTACATCTCGAAATCAGAAAGATATACATATAAAGTATCCATCTCCCAGAAGTTGATTCAGCCTGATGGTTGTACTTCAAATCTTGAGAGACAAATCTTCTAAACGCGGGTAGGAGTGTAATATGAGTGTACGACTGCACTACCCAGAGGTCTTCGACGACTCATCGGTTATGGACTTGATAATCTTGATGATCCGACTGAAGGCTTCAGTGATTTCGATTAAAGACTTGATTGGATGTTCAGGATGGCTGGGTATGCGGACAAGAGACACATTGCCGAGGGGCCGACTCAGGCTCAGTGACAAACTTCCCTTGGATAATAGCACAACAAGTGATAAGACTCAGGCAACATATCTGTTAATCATAAGTCTACGAAGCAGGAGGCAACACAAACTCTCCATATGTTTGGAAGAGTAACCAAACGGTGGAGGACACAACTCTATATAGCGAGGAAAAGCTTCCTAAGGTCGTACTACATCCCATAGTCTGATAAACAAACGGACATATGTGCTTTATCCAAGGGCGACTCATTATGCTGCCAATAAAGAAAATACTTTTCCCATCCTCTTTTTGGGGTATATTTGATTTTTTTTTGTTCTTTTTGATAGTTTTTGAAAAAGAATAAAGGAATATTACGTTACAATGGAGGAACGAGTACGGAAAACATACAAGCTCAAGGCACAAGGACAAGATTGATGTTCTGGGAAATGATACTCGGAAAAAATCCTCCAGTGGCCAAAGGTGTTAAGACGCAGAAGCAAACTGTTACAAGGCTGATGGGTAAGGTATGCAAATGCGGTTGATAGAACACACAATGGTAACGTCCTTCGATGTAAGTTTAACGAGCCCAGAGAAGGGAAGCTGGGTGGTTTTTCATATTTAGAGAGTCTGAAAAAGCATAAAAGGAGACTCCAGTGGGGTACCTTTTTCGACAATAGTCTAGTCGGTTCGAAAAAGGGATAAACTAGCACCGATTAGATGTCAATTCAAAACCATTTTAACGAGTGTGACAAGGACAAGATCACTCGGCTATTTTTTCAATTTTAGAGAGTCTGAAAAAAGCTTAACTATGAACTCCGTCAGGAATGTTCTTCTGGACCGTTTTAACGAGTGTGAAAGAATAAGGTCACTCGACAATCTTTTCAATTTTAGGGAGTCTAAAAAGAGCTTAACTATGGACTTCGAGGGGGTTTCTTTTTCGTAAATTTAGTCCCTCAGGCCCGAAAAAGGAATAAAATTATACCTGAGGATACTCTTCTAAAGAATGGAAATTTAATAGAGTATTCCTTTGTTCGTACAGTTGACCGTCCGGACCGAAAAAGGGGTAAACTACCGTCGGACAGACGTGACTTCAAATTTCAATTTAACGAGCGTGAAATGTCACAAGATAGCTCAGCAATCTTTTCATGTTTAGAGGGTCTGAAAAGGGCTTAAAAGGAGACCCGTTATGTTTTGGGAGTCTTGAGGGTAATACAAAGAGTGGAAAAGACCCATGCGAATGAGGCTCAAACTCGTATTCAGGAAAGACTATATGGACTCCCAAGCCTACAGTGTTGTTTGAAACGGCATGGACACCATAATGCAACCAGGACCTACCTAGGGCATCCATATTTTGGTAAGCTCTACCACCAAGTCACGACACTTCTATAGCAGATATGACGGTTTTTTGTCACAACCGGATGGGATCGATCCTATATCATAAGAAAAAAGGCAACAAGATGCAACAGTTGAGATGACATCCTACCCTATATGCTCAAGTTGATTTTTTATTTTTTTTTGAGAAAATAATTTTTTTATGGACCGTCAATA
>JASDQU010306990.1:0-12598 GCA_032191745.1 Picea mariana | reverse complement strand
ATGTAATCTTTGGACACTATGATTTGTGTTATCATCTTCAAACCACAATATTTTCCATGCCATTGGCACATCTGCTATCAGAGTTTCTAATCAATTTGTTTTATCTATCTTTTGGTATGATCATCCTCCATCATGTTTCATGCATGGTGACCAGCCTCTGCCCCTATCTCATTCTGCCATATTATTCCTTGGAAACCTGAAAATCCAAGACAGTTATTAGCCTTCATATCAAATACAAAAATTATTTATGATTCGACCTACATCCCTTCATGATGCCTTGTAATTCCTTTTTACTTCTGTCATCTTGGAGTGATTCTAATTTGATAGGCGTATGAAACGACATCCTCAATGATCTGCATATATGAAAATATCTCATCATTGATCATCGGAAGCTAAGGTTGCGGAACAACTTTCATTGTAAGAAAGTTTGTGGAAGATTATACAGGTTTGCAGAGCTTCTAATCATGTTGATATGTAGTGAGGGTGGCTCCATATGTTTTATGGGGATTATATTAGTTAGTTGTAGGTTTGCAAGCTACGCGGTTTCAGGGATGAAGGATTTTTGTGTTAGTACTTTGATCAGAGAAAACCCGCATAAATTATCCCACACAGAATCTCCCGCATGGTCTATGGCTAGCAGATTTGTGGTTATGTTCCCAATTTGTTATGTGATCCTGATTGGGCATTACTACCAATAATATCCTGCCAATGATTAAACCACAGGTCGGTGGGTATTCCAAGCACAAGGCTTTGCGATGTAGGTTTGTGTACATGATATTGCACTCTGCAAATCAGGGCAATCTGTCGAACAATTAGTGAGTTTAGAGCCCTGTGGGCAGAGGTGTAGGTCGCATGGGGGGCATGTGGCCACGTTCCAGCACCTAATCCGACCTTTGTGTCTTAACCGTGCCCAAAATATGCCAATGGTCCTATGGGGTGGCCATATGGCTTAACACCGGCACCTATGGGGCTAAGCATCAGTGTAAAAATATCGCGCCAAAATTTATGTTGGTCGTATGGTATAACACATGTGACCGGGGCTAACATTGCAATTGTCTGTGCCAAGTTTTAATGTTGGTTGTATGGTATATGGTATGACCCAAGGGTTGGGGTTAAGCCCCAACCCTTTTCTCTGCTAGCGCAATCTTTAATTCAATTCAAATCATTTTAATAACATATATGGTTAAGCAACACAATGTGGGTGGGTTGGTAGCCCGACCCTGCCAAGTCATTACCCACGCCCAAAGGTTGCAGGTTCGACTCCTATGGAGTCCCAAAATTTTTTACCAAAATCCATCCAGACTGGAGGGGTTCCATGTGGCAACCCATGACTGGGCCACGTGGCACCATAACATTGGCCAAATAAAATAACACTTGTCACAACTGGATTCATCCACGTGTCTGCCACCGAGCTTGCCCTGTCAACATACCAACTCATCACTCTACCACATCACCTGTACGACCATGCCACGTCACCTTCCACATGTGGGTCTATACCTTGCCATGTCAACACTGTACGGATTGTACAGTCAGCAAAATTTTGCATGTTTGTCAAAATGAAAAGAACACAATATCTTTCTCATACGATGTTTGTTTGAGTCCATTCAATTTGCGTTGGGTTCATGAAAATGAGACCTACGCACATGTCCGTTTTGAATCGATTATGAGAAATTTTATTTTTGAGCAAAATTTGATCCCCTGGATCACAACTCCCTATTGGGAAGCTTTTGCACCTCCAAAAGACTATTTTTAGTAAATCTAAATATGAGGGTACAGTTCCCTCGCCTTTCCAACCTCAATCCACTTGGCCTTGCTTGGATTGGTGCCTTTGCGACCAATACAAAACTTGTCATGCCTTGTCTTGTACTTGTCTTGGCTCTTTCTCAATTGTTCTTGAATGGTTTGATGCACAAACTGAACTTGTTCAATGAACTTCTTGTACTGGTTATAAGCAGGCTTAAAGTAGTGTAGATTCTCATCCCAAAACTTAGGATTCTTTTTTTGCAAACTAGCCACCGTCTTACCCACACCAAAATGGCCAGCAACAATAGAAGAATGTGCTTCCCTTATCATGTTGACTTTTTCACCCTATGAAAAACATAGCTTGCCAAGATACAAAAGTTCACCATGCATATAGGAATCCAATTCCTCAACTTGGTTAGTACGACATAAAGTTGCATAAACATTTTTGACATCATAATCTAAAGAATATTGTTCCAAATAGCTCATATGCATGATAGGATTATGCTTGAAAATAACTAAAGCACTAACAATAGGCCTAGTAAGCATATCAACAACTTTGTCATAAAAGTATTTATTATACCTTATCACCAAGTAGAAAAAATAGCTTGTGAAGGCATTCAATGGAGCTTGCTTTTATTTCAAAGCTTTATTCCATGTGTCTCCTTCAACAATCATATCTGTAGTCTTGTTCAAGGATCTGAAATCTACCCACATATGCCATATACAATCTTTCTATGGTACCAAACCAATTGGTGACCTGCATGGTGAAGTGCTTGGTTTGATGACCCCTTTGTCAAGCAACTCTTGGGCTTGTTTTTTGTTTTCAACATTCTCCATGTCTGGCATCATGCACATGTCAATGTTTGGAAGAGGACCTCCTTGCCACCAAAAAATCTCTTTTTGGATACCCCTTTTAGGAGGAAATCCCCTTGGTTCCTGAAACATCTCAACATTTTCATTAAAAACCTCATACAAATTGGATCGTAACTTTGCATCACATCCTTTGAAAACTTCTTTTTCATAATTGTCTTTGGGTTTAGTCATCAAAAGTACAAGGTTCTTACTAGCATTGACTAGTCTCTTCATTTGTCCAACATTTGTGAGTGACAAATTCATCTTCTTTGTGTGTTCTCTAACAATGTACTCAACTCCATTTTTAAACAAATGATACTTGTTCTCATGACGATGAAAAATGGATCTCCTATCATATAAATATGGGCTTCCCAACACAATACCACAAATATCCAATGGAATAACATCAAGATCTACCTCATCTATATAGTTTGCAGTGATGGAAAATCTAAGTTTACACCTTCTTATCACATGCAATTTGGCATTGTCACATATCCAACCCAAAGGGTATGGTTTAGGATGAGGAGTAGTTTCCAAATCTAGTTYTTGACAATGTCTTCACAAATAARGTTTGTTTGTGATACTGTATCAAAAAGAGTATCTATCTTGGTATGTTTTGAAATTACCCTTATTTGAAAAATCTCTATTATTTCTTTTTCATGTTGAGTTTCATTGATGGCATAATTTGAAGAACTAGT
The DNA here is from genome assembly GCA_032191745.1 of Picea mariana. NCBI lineage: Eukaryota > Viridiplantae > Streptophyta > Pinopsida > Pinales > Pinaceae > Picea > Picea mariana. The sequence continues at coordinate 9,305 of JASDQU010306990.1, read as the reverse complement.
ACTTGCAGTAGTCTTCTTACCTTGAATACCCATGGTTGTGATTTTTGTTTCGTCCTCTGAATCAAATCCTAAATCTTATTGTACAGTTGCAGTAATGTTTGGTTTCTCTTTGTTGTTGAACTTTTTGGGTCTCTTTTCAGGATGAAGTTTTCAACAATGGTCTTCATCATGGTCATCCTTTGAACATTGTTTACATGAGAGTTTATCTCTCTCTTTCTTGACTGAAGCATTTTTATTTCCATTTCCTTCAAACTTCCTCTTTCCCTTGTCTCCATTAGAAAAATACTTATTGCTTCCCTCTTGAGGTTCATTCCTTCCTCTTGCCTCTAAATGAGTTGCATGTACACAAACTTCATCTAGATTTGAAGGGCTAAACATAAGTATTGTATGCCTCAAGTAACTATGCAAACCTCCAATGTATTTGAGTAACGTTTCTTGAGAAGACAAATATATACCAAAAACCAAAGCTTTTCTCCTATATTCTTGAGTGAAGCTTTGAACATCTTTCCCTTTAGCTTGCCTAAAGTTTTTCCAATCCATAATAGATTTATGCATGTATGCTAATGGATAAAATTGACTTTTAATTGCAACAATAAAATCATTCCAAGGGGATAAAACTTTACAATGTTTCTTTATGTCCTATTGAGTTTTGACTTCCCACCAAATAAATGATGCACTGTCCAATCTTAAAGAAGAAAGATGAATCTTAGTTTCATCATCTGTGATTCTTTGTATCCTACAATACACTTCAATCCGACGAATACAAATATTTAAATTCTCAGCATTTACCTCTCCATTGTACATTGGCAATTCAAACTTAATATCAAGATTTATAAAAGGAGTTTGTAAAGGAGTTTTACAATGTTCTTTTGGAGAATTTGGAGGTGGTTGTGAAATGGTGGAAGAGGTGAAATATGGAGGTGAAGGAGGTGGAGAATCACCACTCCCTCCATTTCCCTTTGGAGTTTTATCACCACTGTCTCCATTGCCCTTTGAAGGGTTGGAGATTTCACCTTGCAATCTTTCATTTCTTTCTTCAAACAAAACTTTGACCATCTCAATCATATCATAGAAAGATTTTCTGAAATTTTCCTCCTATGAAGGAAGAGTTCCATCACTCTCCTCATGAGCCATACTTGGTGAATATCTCCTTCAAACTTGAGGTGATTTGATAGTTCTCCTTCTTGACAGTTGAGAACTTGAATCTACAAGTCGACCTTCTCCTCTTGTGATATTTAACCTTGTAAGCATCAGAAACAAAAAATTGAAAACTATCAAGCCTTCAAAAACCTATGCTTTGATACCAACTAATCTGAAAATGGAATGGTTTTGTTTCCAATAGACCTTTAAAATGAAGAAGACTTGTCTCTTTAAATTGCAAGTGTAAAAATGGTATGTGTTTGGGTAATTGGATCACGTTACTAACACATAAACTAAATGATTTTTACTTAAGCATGAGAAGCATATCAGACATATAAAAACCATCAATAATGAACACATAACACAACAAATGATAAAGGAGTTCAACCCTCTCTTGGTCTACATCTCCTGGTCCAGCTTCCCTTGGATCATTTTAATTATGCTTAAAAATTGCTCTTACAGTGCTCTGAATACAAAATAGATGGTTCCAATGGCCTTAGAACATCCAAAAACCCCTAGCTGGGATGTTTTGGCACCTGGTTTGGCCAAAAAATGAAGAATTTACACCTCCTCAAAGTTTTCCCCTTCAAGCTTATTGTACCTACTCACCAAAACGCACCTATGAATGACCATCCTGCCTCTCACAGTGTTCCTAGGTCAAAAACCCAACACCCACGCACACTCCGCAAATCGAGGCAATCTATCGAACAATTAGCGAGTTTAGAACCCATGTGGGTGGAGGTGTAGGTCACATGGGGGGCATGTGGCCATGTCCCGGCACCTAATCCAGCCTTCGAGGCTTAACTGTACCCAAAATCCGCCAACGGTCTTGTGGGGTGTTCATATATCTTAACACTCGCACCTATGGGGCTTAGCATCAGTGCAAAAATCCTGTGCCAAAAGTTATGGTGGTCGTATGGTATAACACATGTGACCGGGGCTAACACTGCAATTGTCCACACCAAGTTTAAATGTTGGTCATATGGTATATGGTATGAACCGAGGGTTGGGGCTAAGCCCTGACCTTTTTCTCCGTTAGCGCATACTTTAATTCAATTCAAATAATTTTAATAACATATATGGTTAAGCAACACAATGTGGATGGGATGGTAGCCTGGTCGTGCCAAGTCATTACCCCTACTCGAAGGTCGCGGCTTTGACTCCTGTAGAGTCCCAAAAATATTTACCAAATGTCATCCAGACTAGAGGGGTGCCACGTGGCAGCCCACGACTACGCCATGTGCCACCGTAACATTGGCCAAATAAAATGACACTTTTCACAATCGGATTTTCCCACGTGTCTGCCACCAAGCCTTCCCTATCAGCATGCCAACTCAGCACTCTTCCATGTCACCTGTACGACCATGCATGTCACCTACCATGTGTGGGTCCGTACCCTGCTGCGTCATCACTGTACGGACTGTACAGTCAGCAAAATTTTGCATGTTTGGAAAAATGAACATAACACAACACCTTGCTCATACGACGTATGTTTGAGCCCATTCAAGTTGTGTTGGGTTCATGAGGATGAGGCCTATGCACATGTCCATTTTGAATCGATTCCGATCACTTTGCGTTTTGAGCAAAATTTGATCCCCTGGATCACACCTCCCCATTGGGAAGCTCTTGGACCTACAAAATACTACTTTTAGTCAATATGAAGATGAGGGTAGACTTCCCTCACCTTTCCAACCTCAATCCACCCAGCCTTGCTTGGATTGGTGCCTTTGAGACCAATACAAAACTTGTCATTCCTTGTCTTGTACTTGTCTTGGCTCTTTCTCAACTGTTCTTGAATGGTTTGATGCACAAATTGAACTTGTTCAATGAACTTCTTGGTCTGATTATAAGCAAGTTGAAAGCAGTGTAGATTCTCATCCCAAAACTTAGGATGCTTGTTTTGCAAACTAGCCATCGTCTTGCACACACCAAAATGGCCAGCGACAAGAGAAGAATGTTCTTCCCTTATCATGTTGACTCTTTCACCCTATGAAAAACATAGCTTTCCAAGATACAAAAGTTCACCATGCATATAGGAATCCAATTCCTCAACTTGGTTAGTATGACATAAAGTTTGGTAATCATTTTTGACATCAACATATAAAGCATACTATTCCAAATAGCTCCTATGCATGATAGGGTTATGCTTGAAAATAACTAAAGCACTAACAATAGGCCTAGTAAGCATATCAACAAATTTGTCATAAAATTATTTCTTATACCTTATCACCAAGTGGAAAACATAGCTTGTGAAGGCATGCAATGGAGCTTGCTTTTCTTTCAAATCTTTCTTCCATGTGTCTCCTTTAGCAATCATATTCGTAGTCTTTTTCAAGGCTCCATAATCTACCCACATACACCATATACAATATTTATCTGGTACCAAACCAATTGGTGACCTACATGGCAAAGTGATTGGTTTGATGACCCCTTTTTCAAGCAACTCTTGGTCTTGTTTTTTGTTTTTTACATTCTCCATGTCTGACATTCTACACATGTCAATGTTTGGAAGAGGACCTCCTTGCTGCAAAAGAATATCTTGTTAGATACCCCTTTTAGGAGGAAATCCCCTTGGTTCCTGAAAAATCTCAACATTTTTGTTAACAACCTCATTCAAATCAGATTGTAACTTTGCATCACATCCTTTGAAAACTTCTTCTTCATCGTTGTCTTTGGGTTTAGCCATCAAAAGTACAAGGTTCTTACTAGCATTGACTAGTCTCTTCATTTGTCCAACATTTGTAAGTGACAAATTCATCTTCTTTGTGTGTGCTCTAACAATGTACTCAACTACATTTAAAAAAAAATGATACTTGTTCTCATGACGATGAAAAATGGCTCTCCTAACATATAATTATGGGCTTCCCAACACACTACCACAAATATCCAATGGAATAACATCAAGCTCTACCTCATCTATATAGTTTGCAGTGATGGAAAATCTAAGTTTACACCTTCTTGTCACATGCAATTTGGCATTGTCACATATCCAACCCAAAGGGTATGGTTTAGGATGAAGAGTAGTTTCCAAATCTAGTTTCTTGACAATGTCTTCAAAAATAATGTTTGTTTGTGATCCTGTATCAAAAACAGTATCTATCTTGGTATGTTTTGAAATTACCCTTATGTGAAAAATATATATTCTTTCTTTTTCATGTTGAGTTTCATTGATGGTAGAATTTGAAGAACTAGTACTTGCAATAGTATTCTTACCTTGAATACCCATGGTTGTGATTTTTGTTTCATCTTCCAAATCAGATCCTAAATCTTGTTGTACAGTTGCAACAATGTTTGGGTTCTCTTTGTTGTTGAACTTTTTGGGTCTTTTTTCAGGATGAATTTTCCAACAATGGTCTTCATCATGGCCATCCTTTGAACAATGTTTACATTAGAGTTCCTCTCTCTCTTTCTTGACCGAAGCATTTTTCTTTCCATTTCATTCAAAAATCCTCTTTCCCTTGTCTCCATTAGAAAAAGACTTATTGCTACCCTCTTGAGGTTCATTCCTTCCTCCTACCTCTAAATGAGTTAAATGTACACAAACTTCATCTAGATTTGAAGGGTTAAACATAAGTATTGTATGCCTCAAGTAGCTATGCTAACCTCCAATGTATTTTAGTAAAGTTTTTTGAGAAGACAAATATATACCCAAAACCAAAGATCTTCTCCTAAATTCTTGAGTGAAGCTTTGCACATCTTTCCCTTTAGCTTGCCTAAAGTTTTTCCAATCCATAATAGATTTCTACATGTATGCTAATAAAATTCCCTTTTAATTGCAACAATAAAATCATTCCAAGAGGATAAAACTTTACCATTTTTCTTCATGTCCTCTTGAGTTTTGGATTCCCACCAAATGAGTGATGCACTGTCCAATCTTAAAGAAGCAATCTGAATCTTAGTTTCATCATATGTGATTTTGTGTATCCTACAATACACTTCAATCTGATGAATCCAATTATCTAATTTCTCATCATTACCTCTCCATTGTACATTGGAAATTCAAACTTAATATCAAGCTTTAGAAAAGGAGTTTCACCATGTTCTTTTGGAGAATTTTGAGGTGGTTGTGAAATGGTGGAAGAGGTGGAAGATGGAGGTGAGGGAGGTGGAGAATAACCACTCCCTCCATTTCCCTTTGGACTTTTATCACCACTGTCTCCATTTCCCTTTGTAGGGTTGGAGCTTTCACCTTGCAATCTTGCATTTCTTTCTTCAAACAAACCTTTGACCATCTCAGTCATATCATAGAAAGTTTTTCGGAAATTTTCCTCCTCTGAAGGAAGAGTGCCATGACTCTCCTCATGAGCCATACTTGGTGAATATCTCCTTGAAACTTGAGATGATTTGATAGTTCTCCTTCTTTACAGTTGAGAACTTGGCTATACAAGTTGACCTTCTCCTCTTGTGAGCCTCGATCTTGTAAGCATCAGAAAAAACAAATTGCAAACTATCAAGCCTTCAAAAACCTATGCTCTAATACCAACTGATCTAAAAATGGAATCGTTTTGTTTCCAATAGATATTTAAAATGAAGAAGACTTGTCTCTTTAAATTACAAGTGTAAAAATGGTATGTGTTTGGGTAATTGGATCACGTTACTAACACATAAATTCAATGAGTTTTACTTAAGCATGAGAATCATATCAAACATATAAAAACCATCAATAATGAACACATAACATGGAAAATGATAAAGGAGTTCATGTTGATACTGAGATGGGGGTGAATTAGTATCAAGTACAATTTAAAACGTTTTTCAACTTACACTTAAACCATTCAATTATATCCAATGAGCAATGAACAATAGTATAAGAGTTACACCAATACACCACAATACACCATGCACAATATATGAGAANGTAAAGGGAGGGATAAACCTCAAAGAGGAAGATACAATTCTCCAATATCAAGAGAGAGTTGAAATCTCCATCCTTTCCCCTTCCTTCCACCCAAAAATATATGAGAGATAATAAAACTTTACATTAAATCATCACCATCAACTAATCATCACATAGAACCTGATAATGCTTCCTGAGACTTCTTCAATTTATGCAATTCTTCAATTCTTGGATTACTCTGATCCTGTAGATAATATTACTCAATGTATTATCTGAAAGTCATCCAAGTTTCACTCCTTGAATCCTCCCCAAAAAGAATTTATAGAGAGAATGGTAGACCTTGTTCAATTCTGGTTTATTAAGGAGACCAAACTTGTACAGAATGCCCCGCGCTCAATATTTAACATCAGATTTTGAAACTCACACAAAAGAAACTAAAGTCCGTAATATTTCCAAGGAAATTTTCCCCAGGTCATTTGGATTCTCAATGAAGAAGTTATAACTGTTGTACCCAGAACACCTGTTTATTGACTAGCTTCAGGATTGGTCACAAACCCTATCTTCCACAGAGTGTATCTCCATTATTATAGTGAATCAAGAGCTGAAATTTTTACCATAGGTACCTTGATATGTCTCTCAATACCATAGCAATTTCACCATCTGAATTGTTCTAAAAAAAATGTTATAGCAAAAATGGTAAGATGACCTTAAAATAACATACCTTAGAACACACCACCAAAAGACTTCATCCTCCCTTGAAATCCAACCTACTTTACTTCTGATTTCCTCTGAAATTCGACTTGTGTATCAAATGAATGTATAATGATATTTATTTATACCATTTATGTCACTTCCTTTTAACATTAGGTCCGACCTGACAATTTCTTATTTTGTAATTCTTTTATTTAATTATCTTCAAGGCCTACATGTATTTCCTTCTTCAATTCACTTTGTCATATTCAAAAATTCATTTCTCCTCAACCATGAGGATCCACATGACGTGCCACATACCACTGGAAACAACATGATGTATACTATCCATCCATGGGTCTTGTATCTACATGTGCATTTTCCTTCATGTCCAAATACCTTCATCAATCTTATGGTCCAAAACCCATGACTAGGGTTGACATCAATGACAACAACCAATATTCCAACAGTTCACCCCTCTCTTGGGATACATCTCCTGGTCCAGCTTCCCTTGGATCATTTTAATTATTCTTAAAAAATTGCTCTTACATTTCTCAGAATAAAAAATATATGGCTCCAATGACCTTAGAACGTCCAAAAACCCCTAGGTGGGCTTTTTCGGCACCTGGTTTGGCCAAAAAATGAAGACGTTACACCTCCTCGAAGTTTTCCCCTATAAGCTTGTTGTACCTTCTTGCCAAAATGCACATGTGAATGACCAACCTAGCTCCCGCAGTGTTCCTAGGTCAAAAACCCAGCACCCATGCGCACTCCGCAGATCAGAGCAATATTTCGAATAGTTAGCGAGTTTAGTGCCCCTGTGGGCGAAGGTGTAGGTGGAATGGGGGGCATGTGGCCACATCCCAATGCTTAATCTGACCTTCATGGATTAACCATGCCCAAAATCCACCAACGGTTTTATGGGGTGGCCATATGGCTTAACACTCGCACCTATGGGGCTAAGCATGAGGGTAAAAGAATCGTGCCAAAAGTTATGGTGGTCGTATGGTATAACACATGTGACCGGGGCTAACATTGAAATTGTCTATGCCAAGTTTTAATGTTGGTCGTATGGTATATGGTATGACCCAAGGGTTGGGGCTAAGCCCTGACCCTTTTCTCTGCCAACGCAGACTTTAATTAAATTCAAATAATTTTAATAACATATATGGTTAAGAAAGACAATGTGGGTGGGCGAGCTGGTAGCCCATCCCTTCCAAGCCATTACCCTCGCCCGGAGGTCATGGGTTCGACTCCTGTGGAGTCACAATTGTTTTTACCAAACTCCATCTAGACTGGAGGGGTGCCACATGGCAACCCACGACTGGGCCACGTGGTACCATAACATTGGCCAAATAAAATGACACTTGTCACAACCAAATTCACCCACGTGTCTGTCATCGAGCCTGCTGTGTTAGCATGCCAACTCATCACTCTGCCACATCACCTATATGACCATTCCACATCACCTTCCACGTGTGGGTCCGTACCCTTCCACGTCAACACTGTACGAACTGTATAGTCAACAAAATTTTGTATGTTTGGAAAAATGAACAGAACGCGATATCTTGCTCATACAACATCTGTTTGAGCTTGTTCAAGTTGCATTGGGTTTGTGACAATGAGGCCTACGCACATGTCTATTTTGAAATGATTCCGAGAAATTTTATTTTTGAGCAAAATTTGATCCCCTGGATTAGAGATACTAACAATATAACCTTTCCTTTATTCTACTTCTTTAGGCACTCATGTTTTAACTCTAATATTCTACCCATCTGTATATGCATATAGTGTGATACCCATCAGATGTGATAAGATTAACGAGGATACCTCGAGAAGAAGCTATGTGGTTTCATCATATTGATCCTTTACATCACAAAGGAAAGTATCGTGATTGTTCCACATAGGTGGAAGATATAGATTTGTAAGATGTATCCCTTTTCTAGTAGATTCCACATATAAAATATCAATTAAAACCCCCCTCTTTTGATTATCTTGAAGATCATGGGCAAAGCATTGAATTTTATGACTGTAAGGGATTGTCCGACATCTGTCTTTCTATAGATTTGGCTAGTGGAAATTGATCAAGGCAACTTATTCTATAATTATTCAAATTTAGGAATTCTCGAACAATATGGTGTGCAAGTGGAGGAGGATGAGTCTATCAAGATGATAAAATCACATTTCAGATGTAAGGATTATAAATTACAAACTTTTAATCACCAAATTCCATGATCCTGATGGTTTTACTAAGGAGATTTCTAGATTTTCTAGATGAAGGGTTTGAGAAGCCCACTTTGGGTTTTCCTAATACTAATTTGGTTGATATTCGTTTTCCCCATTTATTTACATGATATGGACAATTCCCTAGATTGATTACAAGATATTTATTCTTTGGATTTACGCTGAGTAAACTAAGTATAAATTCCACTCCCTCACCCTCATGTATCAAATAAGTCGGTTGGTGGTTGATTAATACTATCTTCGGATTACCAACACAACACTCAATCGTAAATAGGGATTTAGTAGATATTTTCCAAGGACCACTTTCCAAAGTGAGAAGGAGAATATCAAGACAAGACTCGGTAGTGAACAATCAACAAAGGACTCGTCAAGAGTTAGTATTCACCAACTACTT
>JASDQU010306989.1:98041-110902 GCA_032191745.1 Picea mariana | reverse complement strand
ATTGATTAATGTATTGATCGTTGGATCATGTGATCAAGCATGGAATCAATGACAAAGGGACAATGTCATAGTGATGTCATGTCATGGGTTATTCAGGTTGGATTGATGTAAATATGACTCATTATTCTCTTGTCATGGTTGATAGGAAGTACAAATGGATGAACTCCAAAGTGGTACCCTTATGGTTAAGTCACTCATGAGAAGACACTTTGCAGTTTAGTTATCCTAGAAGTTTGGTTAGAGAACCCATGCTTAATTGTGAAATAATGACATTAATATCAATGCATTTGTTAGTGAAACTATTCTAGATTTTTAGTTCTTGTCATGCCATTTACGGTGGTATGTGGAATGTCACATAACTCCTCATGGTTTGAGAGTTATGGCCTTACGAAGTTGGAGGACCCTCATATGATGGTTAGAAGCCCCAAAAGGTCAAAGAAGTCAAAGTTCTTACAAAGAAGATATTATTTAAATAATAAAGTGAAGTGATAAATTCAAAGAGGATTATTTAAATAATAAAGTAAATGGAGAGCTTTCTAATTATGGAAAGTCGTTATAAGAGGGTTAACCCTAAAATGAGGAAAGTGGGTTAAGTGGTCAAGTGGTTATTGGATATATGGACAAGTGGAAAATTGGAGAACGCTGGACATAAGTGACTATGTGGATAAAGTGGATATGTTGACATAGTGGCCTAGTGGATTCTTTTAAGGAAGCTTCTTCGAGAGTATAAATGAGAGGCAGGGGTCTCTTGTAAAACATTTATCTTGAGCATATATTGAAGATCTATTATGAGGAAGAGATTGATAGGAGGGTCTCACGGGCGCATCAAAGTTTTCGTAAGTCTGAGATTTTGATGGTGAAAGTTTCAGAAGTTCAGAAACCCTAGTTTCTGAAGGAGTACGCAAGAGACAGTGGGCTAGAGCGCATACATATGTGGGCTATAGTGAGAAAACGTGTGTACATACAGGAGTTGAAGGAGGTCAGAGCGCGTATAGTTGGAAGAATTCATGGAGACTTGAGTGTTAGTTGGTGCCATGTTCTTGCAGTCTAAAGCAAGTTCCATGTCTGCATTTTATGGGCTCATATCTGCCATAAAAGTTCTGGTATGGTTACATGATTGTATTGATGGATACTCTTGGATATTATTGGTATGGATATTGTGATATGGTTATGTTGGTTGAGTGATAGAGTGAGCAACACTCTTATGGTTCAGTACTGATATGGTTACCATAGTATACTGATTACTTATGATTGAGTAACATTCATATTGTATGGTTGAGGAGCATCAGTAAGTTGTTGGAGATAATAGATGTGTTGTGATTGGTTATGGTACAGATTGGAAAGTGAAAGCCATAAGTAGTTGTGACTAAAGGCAACAAAGGATCTACATTTTTCAAGAAGAGAAAACCCTAGTTGATCAAAAGGTATACGCGGGCTGCAATACATATTGGTTGCGTACATACACAAGTTGTATTACTGATAGGCCGTGTACATACACGTGTTTCACTAATGACAGGTCATGTACCCGTTGACATATTGATATATGTTGAGGATTGAATCCTCTTCTCAGTTGGTGCTGAGTTGTGTAAGATGAGTATTGCATTGAAGAGTTGATTCTCTTGTGGAGTTGTAACTCTATTCAGTTATTGTTGATAAACCCAAGGATTGCAGTCCATAATAAAAAGAAAATTGTACATACATCTTGTGTTATTTGTGTTCTTTGTGGTGATGGATTGTTGATGATATATGCTGTTGTTATCTGTTGCTGATATATGTTCTCATACAAATGGTTATAAGTGATAGTATTGAGTGATGAGTAAATGGTGATTTATAACTAAGGCGTTTTGTGAAGGGAAGTTTAAGAGATTGTGAAGAAGAGCCTTACACCGACTCACCCCCCCTCTCAGTGTGGTCGGTGTGGCCAACAATTGGTGTCAGAGCGGTCCTTCACTATAAGCCTTAACAAGCTTGGAGGAGATCCAAGGAAACACAAATGGATGATGAAGTTCCAATCCTTGATGAGGAAAATTATTCAACATGGAGAATATAAATGAAAGTGCTTTTTAAGGAAAAATGAGCAAGTGCTTGGAAAGAAACTATTGGTGGATCAGTTCCCTTGAAGAACTAGTCAAAGTTTGTAGATCAAAGAGAAGAAAATAAGAATGATGCATTGGATCTCAAGACTATTCTTAGTGGGCTCTCAATTTCTATCAAAGAGAGCATGGGACAATGCACTTCTGCCAAGGATCTATGGCTAATCTAGAGGAGATATACCAAAGCAAGAAGGAAGACATTGAAGAAAACTCCATCAAGAAAAATGAAGGTAAAGAATCTCCACAATCCTTTGATTGCAATAATTCTAAATGTGATGATGTTGAATGCTTCTCCACGTGTGAAGAATCAGATCTAGAAATAGTTTGTGAAGAATCAAATGACGATTATCCCATGGAAGAAGTAGAAGAAGAACTTTCAAATCTTAAAAATAAAGTTGATTGGGGTCTATATGAATAAAACTATGACCATAGTTATATAGACTATAACTATATTTCGGAGAACACTAAAAGGTTTCCTGAAAATAATCAAAATCATATTTTGAAACTAAAGAAAATGCTCAAGGAACAAGAATAAAGTAAAAGCTATCAATTAGAAGAAAAGGAAGAAGATATCAAAAGACTAAAGAATGAGATAGAAGAAAATAAGAAGGTAGACGATGAGATTAGCAAAAGTMTTGAAGTTAATATCCATMTCAAGACCAAAATTGAAGAAGCCAAAAGGGTAGAGGAATTACTAAAKAATCARGTAAATGAAAAGRAAGAKTCATGTCATAAGTTGGAAGCTGAAGTTGTTKATCTTAGAACAAAAGTAGAGAAGCCAAACAAATTCTTGAATAGMTCAACAATATTGAATGAGATATTGGATAGTCAAATATCACCAAATGATAAATCAAGTCTTGGATACAACAAAGAAGCTACACATGTTGAAGCAAGCACCTCAAAGAATCTTGAGGTAAGTCCCTTATTCTCAAAAGATGGAAATAATGTTGCAAGTCAACCATCTACACAAGGGAAGGAAAATTTCAAAATAACAAATCAAGGAAGACATTATGAAGCCATCTTTACACCTCAAAGAAGAGAGATAGTTCAAGAGGACACCAAAGCAAAGGTATTAAAATGTTTTTCATGGTCACTGTTACTCATGTAATGAATATGGTCACAAAGTTTTGGAATGCAAATATTATGAAAGGAGAGATAATGAAAGATTTCATAACACCCTAAGGTGTTGGAGATGTAATCAAGTAGGACACATTGTTGCTCATTGTCACACCATGAGATGCTACAATTGTAGTGGATTTGGACACAAATCCCATGATTGTTGGAACCCAAGAAGACAATCGATGAGGAGTGTTTCATACAGTATGACTATAAGAACACATGAGACTAGAAGAGAAGACAATTTTGGAAAGATGGAAGCTCATAGTTCAAGTTCTGGTAAGCTACACCTTCAAAAGTGGGTGAAGAAGACTGAACAATCAGAACAAAATGGAAGCCTTAAGGGAAGCTTAAGTTTGACATATTCAGAAGCATACACGGGTTACAATGGTAACAGTCGCGTACATACACAAGCTGACCTATAAATAGGTCATGTACATACGCAAGCTGCCTGTATAGAAGGTTGCATATTTGTGGTAAAATCCTTGGGAAAAAGGCTATGCATATGAGTTACAACATGATATGATGGTATAACTCCGTGTTGTAGGGTATGACATGGTTTGTTGCAAGTTTTCATGATTACATGTTGGCATACATAATTGATGTATGTATGGTGATGGAATATGGTTGAGTGTTGAAAGACTATCTTGGATGCATGGTACTAACCCTAGAGTGTGGATTGATAAACTTTTCTATTGAGGAACAATGATGGCTGTGATAGTGAAGTTATGGAACTTTGGTTATGAGATATATGATGATGATGCTAGCTAGAGATATCATTTATCTATTGAGACACAATTCTAGTACATGTATTTTTGGATGCTTAGTATTTGTTGTAATAAATGAAGGTTGAGATAAATTTGTTAGGGTACATGGTTGGTACATATTTGAGCTCTATTGATATATATTATGATGTATTGTTAGAGGAATATTTGTTGGATATATTTGTGCATGGATTTGGCATGTGGTTGAGCTGCATGTTGGGACATGTAGTTGATGAGTTGATGAGGTGGCTATATTGTACATCATTGATGAGTCATATAGTTAATGCATATTTNACTTTTGGTACACTGATAGAGGCACATTCTAGCAGTATGATTGGCACATATTTTATGTTTGACATGGCATACACGTATGAGATGACATCTTGATTGTAGCTCATCCTGTTTGGTGCATGGTGGATGCACTTGCTTGGTAAAGGTGGTGATACATGTTTAGTGAAATGTTGATGCACTCATAGATGGCATATGTTTGTGGGGGATAATACTTGACTAAAGTACATCATTGGTATTACTTGTTTTAGCATATACTTTGGTACATGATGTATGGGATGATATAGTTGAGACACATTTTATGATGCTTGATGGTTGAGATACATGATTGTGGCACTTGGTTCATGAATGTCATGGGTGATATAACACTTGATTGAGGCACATGGTTGGCATGTTGGTAGAGGCATTTTTTTGGTACACAGTTGGCATATGGTTGATACACTTAAAACATTGATTGATACACTTACAAGACAACAGTGGAAATATATAAAACTTTCAAGGGTCTTTCAGAGGAGACATCATAAAAACTGTGTAAGATTGATTGTTATTGAATAATAATGCTTTGCAGGAGTGTCACTGTGACAGAATTGATCCAACATCATATCTTGACCAAATTAACCGAAGGATGACAGGAAACAAAATCATGACAGAAGTAGAAATGCGGAAATTAAAACAACAACAATAAAAGATAAAAATGAACAAGCAAAAAGAAAAGTTTTAAAACAGAAAGAAGAAATCAAACTATTGTAAAGTAGAAAAGAGAATAACTCAAAATGAAAGCAGAGCTAATTTACTAATATACAAAAAATCCAATCAGCATTAACACTTTTCACATTGGTCCCTTGCAATAATTCAAGTGAGGACTGTTAGTGCTGTAGGAAAACACTTGCTTCTATAAATCCTTAAAAATGTAAGATTTAGTGTCAAAGACAAAAGTAATTTGGAAAGGACCCAACACTTGGAAATATGATGTAATTATCATCCCCTTGATGCGCACGATTAGATCATCGAGATAGAGATGGAGAATGACCAATTCATTGAGAGTCATGTGCATAGGTCTTTTAAAAGCGGTACTTGCATCAAGTAAGCTAGAAGGAGGGAATTTGTAAGACACAGTATCTCAATTACTAATAAAAGTGGTTTTGTGAACATTTTCCCCTTTTACCTTGATTTTATTATAACCCAGAATTTTGTGAAGTAAGGGCTTGAACTGCAACTCTACAACCTGTTGCAGAACCATTTTCATACTGAGAGGAGGAACATGATTTCTCATAATAGCTTGCCTAAAAGTTCAAAAATCAATTCAATTTCTAATATGATCAGTGGTATTCGAAATAGGTACCCAATTGGAAACCCGTTCAGGGTGGACAAAAAAATTAATCTTATCCCTTAAGAAATTCCTCAACTCCCTTTGAAAGGTTGTTTTTAGTGAAAAGTTAACAAGTCCTTGTTTTTTCCTAGTCGGTTTCATAGTATGTTGAATAAGACCGGGATTAAAACCATGAATATCCTCATAAGACCAAGATTTATTTTTTTGAAATCCACTGAGTAGCTCAGCGGGCCTCATCTCTTCTTGATCAGAACATCATACATTTATTTTAACAATCGTTGAAGATTATGGTGTCCCAATGTTCATGGAGATGGTTTCAACCACCTTATTCAATTACTCCTCTTATTTATGTTTTTATTTATTGCCTACATCACTCGATGAAAACAAACTCTCAAGTGGAGTCAACCCCTAGGAATATTATTTTTTTCTATGGATATAATCTCCTCGGGCTTAAGAGGTTTATATTGAATGAAATCACAAATTCTCTTATTATCAAGGAGGGCCTGCCAAGATTCTACATTGTCGGGGATATATGGATGATATAGATATTGAAAAGAACAATCAAGCCTATGAAGTAAAAGTTGTTGATTAGGAGAAGTTGCAAAGATAGCTAACCGACCATCCATTGAATTCAATTCCCTCTTAACATGAGTGATTTTGAAGGATAAAAGGTTCGAGATAAGAGCCCAAACAGTTTGGGAGTATCATTCCATCAGTTTTGATACACCTAACTGATACTGTGTCAGACACCTTTGAGTTGGGATCGTCTTGAGGATAGGGTCCTAGTAGGACCAGAAGTGATCCAAGAAATTGAATATAAAATTCAGACAATAAGACAAAGGATCAGGGAAGCGCAGGATCGACAGAAAAGTTACATCGATGCACATCATGTCGATCATAGTTATGAAGCTGGCGATTGAGTCTTCTTGCGGGTGAAACCACATAAGAGTTCGATGAAGTTTTTAAAGGGTGCTAAAATATCTCCTAGGTTCATGGTACCTTTCGAGATTGTGGAAAAGAAGGGGCTCGTGGCCTATCGACTAGACTTTCCTTATTCTTTGAGGCGTATGCATGATGTTTTTCATGTATCTATTTTGAGACATTATGTTAGTGATCCTTCACATGTTATGGACATGAGTTCCTTGAAAGTATCAGATGAGGTTTCTCTCATGAAGGATCCAATCCACATCCTGGACCATCGCATTCGACAGCTACAACGTTGAACACTAGATCTGGTCAAGGTCCAGTGGGATAAGTATAGTCCACACTCGACGACTTGGGAGGATGCATATGATATGCATCAGCAATTTCCTTTTTTGTTTGATATCTATACCTATAATATTTTGATACACTTTATTTTGGCACTTACATACTGTGAAACTTCGGGAATAAGTTTAAAACAAGAGGGAGTGAATGTAACATCCCGCTCTTGTGTGCACTGAGCGAACTTATTCTTTGAGGAAACTTGTGTGCAAGTGATCTGGGTTATTATACTATTGGTTGTTTTGATTATGATTATGATATATAGTGGATTTGATGATTTGTTATTTTGTTGTCTTTACATAGAAAGGTGCTATTGATTAGGTTCTCCTGAGTGTGTAGGACTCTGGACATTGAGGATGTAGAGGCATCGATGAAACCCCTTGGAATCTGGATCGATTGAGGGAGTGGACTGTTAGGATTTGAATTTTGTTTATGTGACATATGTACATATGATTAAATTTTATGATGATTGATTATTATTGCTGACATGATTCATTGATGGATGCATGTTGACGATAGCTTTCCGACCAGACTCACATTTGGAGTAGAGTGGTCATGCACGACAACCAGAGACATTGAGGGAGAGGTGTGGTAGCAGACCTGCCACAACCTACTAGCACTCATGTTGTGGCTCGAACTGTAGGTTAACAATTATCTGGTTTGAGAAGACCCACTATGCTATGAGGGAATACTGTGATAGTCGCTCACGATGATTTTAAGGGAGGCACAATAAGGCAGGGTCTTTATTCCTTAGAGACCCTTAGTATCTGACAAGATCACCTGACGGAATATTGACTCCTAGGGTTTGGCATCTACCAAATTCAGTCAAGAGGCGAGTGGCACCCTTGGAGCACGTAGTGCATCTTGAAGGGCATGTCACATAGAGAAAACAGAAAGAGGCGAGTGGCACCCTTCGAACACCTAGTGCATCCTGAAGGGAACATCGTAATTTTAACTATGATAAGTTAATAAACCTAGTGCCTAGAAAACTATGCCCCGTTAGGACCTGGTCAACCCTAAAATAGATGATGGTATGAGTGAAGTTTAATAACTAAAAGTTCCCTTAAAAATTTTCGCTCAACTTAGGGAAATTGAAACCTAGGTCTAAGTAGAAAATGTGGTTAAAGAAAAAGATAAATAAACATGTAACAAGAAGGGGGGTAATAAATTCAAACTTAATTATTAAATTAAAAATTATAATGGAGGATTAAATTTATTAAAAGGGTAAATGGTTGTTTTTATCTACACTTGCTAAATTGATTTTTAGTTAAAAAAGAAAAAGGGGAAAACTTGAAAGAAAATGGAAACTTAAAGAAAAAGGGAAACTTAAAGAAAAGGGGAAACTTAAAGAAAAATTTGAATGTCTAACTTAGTAAGGAATCTAGCCTTTGGAACTTTCTATTTATTAACTCAATTAGGAATTAAGTAAGGCGTAATTCATTTAAGAATTGTAAGGGAATTTTGAGACACCGAGGAGCATTTTTAGGAATGCTTTTAGGTGGGTGAGGGAAATAAGAATATTTAATTATTTAATAAAATTGATTTTCTGGTGAAACTAGGGGATCGGGCGACATGTGAATGGGGGAGGTTTTTCCTAATTAAATAAATGAAAAAGGAATATAATGAGGGTTTGGGAAACTAATGACTAAGAAACTCTATAAAAGAGATGGCGGAGGAGGATTATGGATCACATTTTTGGCTTGCGTAATGTTACGTTGTCAAAATTTTATCTTGACTAAGTTTTCAATTGTGGGAGTTGGGATACCCAACTAGGGTAACGAGTGGTAGTTCGACCTTGTGAGGCGATCTGGGTGCTATAATTCTATGGTATTGGGTGTGTGGCCCCTTTGTGGCTCAGGGGTCTCAGGGGAAGAAGAGTACCCCTAGTGTTGGCTGGGTGGTACTGGTGAGGTCTCATCGGTCGACAAGTCGGAGTTGGACGGAGTATGAGTGCAGGACAATCACTTTCGGTTCTTCTCATTTGGCTACGGTACACATGTGCATAATTTGTATTAAATACTAGTTGAATTTCTTATTCATGCATTTCTTTATTGTCGAAGGGTTGCTTGTGTAGATGTTGTTAAAAGAAAAAGACATGTTTAGTTATGCATATAAATTTCTATCTGAACAACAATGCATCGTGTGAAATTGTAAAAGGGTCACTGAATTTCTTTTTCTGAGATTTTATTTATTATTGCGTTTTATTGTAGTTTCCAGTTTTGGTTGGTATTACTACTGCATTGTATTATTACCGAGGAAGACTATGTTTTGGTATCAGGCCATTATTTTATTTTACTCCACGTTTTTATTGTTTTTAACCCTAAGAAATTATGTTTTTATCTTCTGTTCATTTATCCTTTAAGTTATTAGTCTGTGCCTGAGTAGTCGTCCAGGAGCCGAATCAACTGTCTTTCACTCCGATGTTAAATATTTAGAGTCAAATGTCATGCTTTCTTGTGCATGGATAATAACTGTAGGATCATTTCTCTACCCAACAAGGAATTCTCTCTTGGGCGTTTATTCCCTCCTTGGCCTCTACGATTATTGTGATTTTTTTCTCTTCGTTTGATTCTCTTTGTTTGACTTTTCAATGTTGTATTGATTCTCTATGTTTTATTCTCAGAGTTGTATTGATTCTTTGTGTTTGATTTTCAGAGTTGTATTGATTCTCTAGGTATTGAATCCTTGCATTTTATTTTTATTATTGTTCTCCATGGAAAAGATCTGGATGCAAATTCCCTTTTGGAAATTGTTAGCATTCTTTGGAATAAAAGGAGTTGATTGACATATCGTTGTTGTATGCTGTACATTTTCCGTACGAAAATTTGTTGTTATATTCTTTATATTTTCTGCATAAAAGTTTTGTATGAAAAATTGTAAATGTTCGATATATATATTTTTGTGATAATCTTTGATATCCTCATACATTCTGCGTTGACAATTCATTGTTATAATATTTATATATATTTTCTTCAAGATGCTACCCGGTTCTGTCCAACTATTTTGTCCACCAACATTATACAAAATCACATAAAGTTCCATGTGCTCTGGAACAGAAAAGACCATTTGGAGATTTCTCTCCTCCACAGTGCTTATTAATTTTAGGATATACTTATTTATAATATCCCAATCTTTGTTGAGGTCTATGCAAGTTTTCATATCACCTCTGCTGCTCATTTTCGTGCAAGTTATATATACTAAAACTTTTGTGTTCTTGTTGTCAAAAAAAAATCTTGTATTAGTTCTTTCTCCAAAGCTATATCGAGATAAAGAGTTGTCATGTTCCCATAATCCATGAGAATCCATCTCTATATAAATTTCATAAGTCGACGTGCTTTCGTTTCTAATTTTTGTCGGCCTTTGGCATATATTTAAAAATTGTTCTTTTTACATAAATATTTTTGTCGGCCTTCCACATATATTTTGAAGTTTTTTTTTTATAAATAATATCCAACTGGTAACGGATACCTAAATCAAAATAGCATAATTATCTCATCATACAAGAATCCATGGAAAACTAGAACTGTAACAACATGATCCATGGAAAACCAGAACTCTAACAACAAAAGAAAATTGGAGAAAGTCTGGCCTCCACTCTATGTTAATTTGAGAATGATCTTTCGGAATGTATCATGTAATATTTTTCTTTAGTTAAAGAATTGGGAAGTGCCAATTATGTGTAGGAAGAACTATTGAATTGTAGTCCAAATTATCGTAGTATTTGGCTTGGGATTGAGCAGTGGGCAATAGGTTCCCAGATGTTTGATCAATAAAATCCCCATCCAAATTATATAACTCTTCATATCCTGTGGTGAGAATTGATGGTCACTACTGGTGAATAAGAATATTTTGTTGTTGTTTCTACTGCACATACTTATTGTACGTTGTTTTTGTTGCACATATGCTGGTCATACTACTTTTTTCTTTCTAAACGATAGTTTATTATGTAGATTCTATTCATAATCTTCTACTTTAATGATTAATAGGATGAAATTTTCAGATAGATGGTAGGGAAGGATTAATCCTTGAAAGGATGGTATCTTTACTTAACTTGTCTAGATGTTTATTGCCTTGTTCAAAGATAATTTTTATAGGATAATTTTAATTTATTCAAATTATTGATGCTCATTTCTTCGAATAATAAAAAGGGTTTGTAATTAGGAAGAATGGAGAAGGCTTGATTTATGTTAGTTAATGGTGTACTATGAAAAAATTACAATGGAGAATAAACTCTATAATCACAGGAGTTAGAAGGATTTGGTAAATTATATTTGTATTAGTCCTTCTTTATTTAAAATGTTGAGTTGAAAGAGAGTAGTCATTGTTTACATGGACATGATGTTGCGTGATTATATAAAATACCCGAGAAGGTTTATCTTCTCATGCCTCAGATTCTACTTAATGGTTGATTGTCTAAATAGCGCGCTTGGACTTTAAATAGAATTGTGCCTCAAGTTTATTATTGTTTGATAGATAGTGTATGTTAGCTCTCTCACGCGTTCGAAATTTAAGGTTATTTAAGGTATTGTCTAAATTTTAGATTTTTCTGGTCATGCACAACGAAAGGCCACTAATGATCGACAATTGTTTATTTATTTATGCACCAAGAAAAGTGTTGAATCTCTCATTATTTTTTTCTCCCTCGCATTAAAGGTTCATGTTACTTGTGTCGTTATGTTTCTTGTTTCCTTAATTGCGTGTGTTGTGTTCGTCATCAAGTTGCGTTGATTAAATGTTGTCGTTGTTACCTTCCTGCTTCAAAAAAAAAAATTCACTTGTTATGTGTTGCATGTTGTCGTAACGATAGGGGTCATTACAAACTGGACATTTAACATTTTTTAGGATTTCACAATTGGAAATACTTAAAGAAGATGAAACATTTTTAAATATATACATTGACATAAAAATATGTTCAAATAACAATTGTTCCATGCAATCACAAATAATTTGAAAGACAAACAGAATAGGCATCAAACTTATTGTTAACCAACTAAAATTGTTCAAAGTTTTGTTATAATTAACTTAACATTTCCCCTGTCATAAGATGAATAAAAAAAAATATAATTAGTGAAATAAAGAATATAAAAAAAGGATACAACATTATTAAATATGATATAAAACATGTACATATCACTCTCTATTTTCTTCACCTCATTATCTTCCCAGCTTTGCATGATAACAATGTTTTTCTCAAAAATATGTTTTGATCTAGGGTTGTGTCTTAATACGAACCACCAATCCCTATCCAACACATTCGGATAAAAGAACACTTGGTTGCAGTGTTGTGGGAAAACATAAGGCTCCTTAACTTCATCCCACATATTTCTAGAGTTGATACATATCATCCCATTATCCCGATCTTCCTTTACATTATTCCGATCAAAGGTGTCCCACCACTTGCACCTAAAAATAACACATTGGAAAGAAGAGAATTCCACCTGAATGATCCCTTGTATCTTTCCAACATAACCTAACATACCTCATATAAGGTTTTGATAACGGTGGCTAGAACAACTATATTGGTTGAACTCAAATTCCACTCCACAGTCTTTTTTCATGCATCCATTGTTGACATCCTTTGTGTGAAAATGATGTCCATATGCCCACATAGATGGGAACAAATGCACCTATAAAAAAGTGAAAAAATTACAGTGTCATGTGTCTAATAACTCGACTAATAAAATATACAATATAGATGTTATAGTTTAAAGGTGCATTTAAATGTTACAAAATGTACACAAATATATTATTACTGAGTTGTTGCACCCAATCCCTATGTTTAGTGCATCCACTTCAGGATGTGGGTAACGACCAGATGCACTGTATTTATCTCTGACATGGTCAACAACCCAGCTATTGGGGCATATCACTGGCATATTTTCTTTTAAATGATCAGGATAGGAAATTCTTCTACTATTCAACCATCTAAATACTTTCCTATCACTATCCCATTTCCTCCTCTTTTTTTCATACAATGCGACCCACGACTGTGTTGCCTCCGAATTGT
>JASDQU010306989.1:67413-97941 GCA_032191745.1 Picea mariana | reverse complement strand
CAAGGATTGTAGTCCGTAATAAAAAGAAAATTGTACATACATCTTGTGTTCTTTGTGTTCATTGTGGTGATGACTTGTTGATGATATATTGCTGATATATGTTGTTGATATGTGCTCACATCTAACTGGTTATAAATGACAACAATGGGTAATGTTGAATGCTAATTGATGAGTTTTTGTGCAAGAGGTAAGCTTTGGGAAAAAGAGCCCCACACTCATTCACCCCCCCTCTAAGTGTGGTAGGTGTGTCCAACAATGATTTACCCTTTTTATTTGATTTATGATATTTTCCATGCCCACATTTCATACATATTTCTTTGTTTGCATATTCTCCTCTATATAGAATACAATCATTTGGACATACATGATATGATATGTACTCAACACCCAATATTTTCAACATTTTCTTTGCCTTTTCGCAGCTTCCAGGCAAGTCATTGTCACTCGAAAGAACCTTATCTTTGAATAAACTATAGTTAGTGGGAAATATAAATGTATAGTGTTATTTAACGTTAATAAAATTGATCGTTTTTAATGTTGATTTTGTTAGAATATTTCTCAAATTAGAAGGGACTTAATGATGATTAGTTACTTCAATATTGTAGAGAAACACGTGTTTTACATGCCAAACATTGCTTTCAAGTTGTATAGTAACATAATTGTCCCCAGTTGGGTATAATTTGACCGGCTAGTTCTGAAGAGAGGGGTTGATCCAGATTATTTTTAGAACGAAATGAAATAAAATATATTACAATTAAATAAACATAAATATTTATAGAAACAAAGAAATACAACAATATGTGATTTCTATTAATGAAATAAATGTACAGAGACTGTAAAAATATCGAGTGCAAGACTTGCTAGAATGGTGGCATCGTTATCTATGAGAAGAGATGTGACAACTATGCTCATTTGCAAGAACATGAGTACAATGAGAATCTGAATTCCTTTTTACAATAAACATGAATGACAAAACCCTAGACATCCAAAAACCTAACCCTAGGAGATGAAGCGCCAAAATTCATGTGGGCCCAATTGGGGTAAGTTAGTACATCAACTTCTCGGGGTTGTAACATTTACATACGATCTCCATTTTAGGCATGTGATAGCCCATTGGAAAGGTATTTTTGAGAACTACATATTATGTTGTCAAACTTTGATTGTGTCAATAGTTTAACCATCGAAATCCCATAAAATGTTGTTTAGGGCCTCAAAATGGCCCCGAAAATGCAGAAAGATGTATTGAGATGAAAACTACCAAAATAGGCAAGTTGGACTAGATGGGAGGCCACCAATATCCACCTAGATGTTGTGTAGGGATTTAGGACAACCTCAAAAGTGAAGAACCCATAATTAGAAAGAAGTGTCCCCATTACAGAGAAACGTGCTGAAATGAAAACTCTCAAGATGAGCTAGTTGGAATTTGAAATAGGTGGGTGGCCACCAATGTTCACCTGGATTAGGGGTGGTGGAAGAAGATTTCAGACTTTCAAATAAGGTATGAGCGAAATGAGGATCATCCCATTGCTCATAGTTCTGGAATGCATATAACAACATTGTATTCATTGTAGTTATCTCTCATAAATACTCATCCATAACAACCTCTATTTCATTGACTCCATTCCTAAATTGTGAAGAACTATTATTGTTGTAGTCATTCCTAATTGGTGAATCTGGACACAGTGGGAATTGAATAGGTGGTTGATTCAACCATTTTTGGTATGCTTCCTCTCTCAGTTATTCTCTTACTTCAACCTTCTCTTGATTTGACATTGTAGTCAAGTACAACAAAAGATGATAGGTAGGTCACTCATCATCACTAGAAACCTAATTTAAAAAATATTGAATATCAATGCATCAATGATATTAGTAATAACAATGCAATTGGTTTGTTCAAATCAAATTATACAAAACAATTATTACCACCGCTGACCCATGATTATGGATGGAAGATGGTTGTTACTATTGGCAACGTAAAGTGGTTTTCCATTTTCATCTACCAAGTACTTGCAGTATGTTGCAACTGATAAGAGATTCCAATGTTTTTAAATTGGTATCAGAACATTATCCACATATGAACTTGATTCTGAATAAGGATGTTGCAAATTTGGTCGACACATTTTTATTTAGATTGACATGGATAACAAAAATAAATTCAATTAGATAATCAAAATATAAATTAAATCTGAACTTACTCAAGATGGAAAGGGAGAAATCTGCGATGGACATTGAGCAAAATGGAACATGCTCGAATTTGAAGAATTGGCCATTTGATATTGTAAGCTTTTCTTCCTGCATTTGAGAAAAATCAACAGTAAACTATTTGTAATAATAAGGAAAATTTAAGTGCAAAATGTATACTATGATATACTCCAAGTCATGTGGATGCATCATGTAAAATAATTTAAGCTAAATATATTATTTTTTGTGCAAATAAAAATTCAGCTAACTTTGAAAACATAACGATGTGTTACTGTAACAAACACGCACAGGTGCGTCTATAACATTGTAAAGCACCATGTCTTTATATACACATCACATCAGTCCCATGAATTCAAATAATAATAAGAATAATTATCAAATATCAGTGCTCCAAAATTTTAAAACGCACCGGTGCATCTTATACATATCCTCACCGATGCATTAAAGTAATAAACACACCAAAGTTTCAAAAAATTAAAAAAAAAGTGCAACTTTGTTTTTTTTACAATTGAAAAATGAGGGGGAATTTAAAATCCAATTTCACAAAGTCATTTAAATAGTAAAAACCTATTCACTGTTTTATTATTTTGCCAAAATTATAGTGGAAATATTTACAAGAGATCCATACCGGAGAGAACTGTGGAGCAACAAAATACTTTAGAACAACAAGATTTATTCATAAGATCATAATTTGAAGGTAACTATGGTGATTCATTTAAAACAATTTTCATAAATTCTTTCATGGGTATTAATCTATTCAATATTTCATTATTTTTCCAAAATTTACAGGGTACAAATTGCAAGAGAGAGATACACGAGACCACTACGGAGCATGACATCAATACTTTTGAAAGAAGAGTTATTCAAAAGATCAAAATTGGAAGGGTATGGTAATTCATTCAAAACCCTTTTGGAGCAACAAAACTATTCAGAAAATCATAAATCGAGGGGTTTTGTGATTCAGAAAAAAAATAAAAATGCATACTTACCTTAAACCCTTGCTTCTGCTTGTTTGTGTGACTGCAAAAATTCAACTTAGGGTTTAACTCCCTCTATCACTTCATAATTATAGATTTTCATTTTAGGTTTTTATATTTAATGGATTTATGTTTCGATATAAAAAACATTTGACATGTGCTACATCGGATCCAAACCCTCTCGGTCGTGTCACATTTGTTTTAAAAACAATTTCGGGTAAATGGTGCATCTTTTGTAATATAATGTGTCAATGTACTTATAGATACAAACACACCAACTATGACACATTTAATTTAAAAAAACTTGTTCATGGATGTGTAAATTTATTTGTTTATGGTAATTTTTATTTTCATTTTTTTTCAATTGGAGTGGTGTTGTTAACGATAGTTAGCGCACCGTTGTAATTTAATGTTTTTTTAAAATATTTTTTATCAGTGTATTTTTAACATTAAGCACATCGGTGTGGTTAACAATATATTATGCAATGCTCTAATTTACTGTTCTTTAAAAAAAAAAATTAGCAGTGTGTTTTGATAACATGTAATGCATCGGTGCTTTAATATTAATACAATGCATCGAGATACTTTTTTTTGTTAAAATTGTGTGATTTATTTATAAAATATATTTAATATCTTCTATATTGAATGGTATAGGTTGTGTATTGATAAAAAAAATGTATGAGAATAGTTCAAGTAACAAAACTTTTGATGGATACAAATATAGCACATCTAGAAAGGAAAAAAATCCAAGTTCTTTGTAAATTATATAAAAAATTAATATGTTTAAATATGTAAGTTTAACTAATATGCATTGGTTAGTGTGTGTCCTGCAGAGCCATAAAATGAGGAAGCTCGATAAGATTCTTTGTGATCTAAGTGAAGAATAGTGAAAACTCTTGATGGAAAATTTGCAAAAGGATGAACCAGGTGATTGAAAAAATTATATTCAATATGATTTTTTTTTTTAGTTTTCATTAATTTTTTACTTAAATATACTAGACAACATGTTCAAAACAATCTATTTATTTAGATATTCTTAATGTTCTACATCTGGGACCAACAACGAAGGAACATAATGTCATCCTAAGAAAACGAAAATTATAGAAGATGTAAATGATGATGAATTGGTCCTTGGCTAATTTGGAGTGGTGTTGGAAGTTAATAAAAGGGCGAAAATTTTTACAAAACTATGAGGGATATAGTGGAACGAACATATAGACGTACTTTCCACTTAAAATACAAATATTAATCCAATGATTCAAAGAACCAGGTTATATCTAAACTACAATAAGCATTTCTAGAGCAATGGTCAATGAGACCTATCATAATTGCAATAGAAAAAACATATAACAACGAAAAAGAATCATTCAAAAAGTAATATTCCAACAATGCTTTTCTATAATATGTATATATTACTACAAATCATTACTAATTTATTAATATCAATCTCGTTATATTTAGTTTTCATATATCAATATAAAAATATTTAATTGTCATGTTAATTTTTTCAGAAAAATTATGAAAATCTCAAAGGGCCAAAGAATTGATATCCAAAATATGTTAGTAGGAATGTTGAAAAAAGTATAGAAGGAGATGGTAAAAAAAATGGACATAATTGCATCACAGGAGGAGACACCTCAATAACAATGTGCTTCAAATGTATGAAATCATTGAATTTTTATATTAGGTACATATAAAAAAATAATTTAGCATTAATTATTAATTTTCAAGTATTTTCTTGTAGAAAAGAAAACAAAATGGAATCATTCAACACATAAAATAGGACAACGAGGAAGAAAATGGTTGATAGCAAAGTTTGTGAGTAAATGTTATTTCCTTTTAACATTAACTTAACATTTCATTTTTGTATATTTTAAGTTGTTTTACAACAACCATCCTTAAATGTCTTCAAACATGTTCTAACATACAAAGAAGAGCCATTGCAATAATTGATTGACATTGGGCTAAGTAAGGGTGGTGAGTATATGTTGGCATATCAAAAATTAATTGTGGAATTTGTAAGTATATATGTTGTTTTAGTTCTCTCACTTTATAATTAATGGAACATGAAAGATATTTTATGTTAAATATATAATTTATTATGGGGTATATTAAAACTGCAAGAAACAAAGAATGGAAATGTGCCAACATAAGAGTTGTTGACATAATGTATGAGATTTGGTTTTGAAAAAATGTGTATCATTCAGGACTCGATTCTTTCTATGGTATGTCAATTTTCAATTTACATTCATGTATATTATTTATTTCAATTTTCATTATTCTCACCAACTCAAATGACAACAGTTCCAATGAAGAATCATGATCAATATATTTGGATATCAATGCAAGTGGTTGTATTTTTTGAAATAATTGTCTGTGAAAATCAGACATTTTGTTTAATGTAATGGACATAGTACTAACCCAATTGAAAGACAATGGGTTACCATTAAGCGTCCCATTTTTTATGAAAAAGAGCCTCTTATTCATATATAATAAAATACGTTTTGTTTTATTATTTTATGTTGTCCAATGTTCCTATGAAATGTTACATCGCTAAATAAATATATGGATGATTAAATATTATAATGAAGAGATGTGAACACTGATGATATAACAAGATAATCCAAACATAATATCCAAATGCACTAATCAAAATTGAATTTATATGAATACTATTATAAGATATATGTCAAGTTTTTGATAAACAATGGAATTAAAAATAACAATAATTGTGCACTGTCACAGGTCGATGCTTCTAAAAAGAGAAAATTACAATTGATGCATTCAATGATAAAAATGATTGGTGCCTTTAATTATAACATGCACCAGTTCTATAAAATAATCCACACCGACGCTAACATAAATTGAAAAATCACTGATATTAATAATCTTTTAACCAAAAATTGTAATAATAATACAACTTATTGGTGCCTTCGATTTATAAGCACATCGGTGCTTCTCTTTCACGATTCCAAATCAAAGCCTTCTCGGCATCATGCACTACTCTTGTTTTTTTTTTAAGGCACCATTGCATGTTATCATTGATCTTCCTGGTGCTTTATTCCTATTAAGGCACCAATGCATTTATGTTTATAAGAGCACCAGTGCCCCATATTTCTTGGACAACCCCGGTGATTTGGTTGACATGTGAGAACTGAGGATTTATGTTCAAGAATGCATTGATGCTTGGTATCATAGATTCTACTGGTGTGTTGTTTTTATTAAAGCATCATGATGTAGTTTGTATAAATGCATCATGGATCCAATATTTTAGGACTCCCCTTGTCCCTAATGTGCGATGTAGGCACCAATGCATTAATGTTTTAAGCATAATGATGTGTATTTCCTGTGAAGTGCACCACATGGAAAAAAAAAATCTACAACCTCCGCCCGACCAAATGTTTTTAGATATAATGGTTTTTTTTTGTAATCTCTGTAAAACCATCCGCTACCAAAAACAAATGTTTTCACGGAGGTTTTTTTGACAATTTTTGTCAATTTGTTAACACTAAAAGCCTCCATTATAAACTCTCTTAGAGGGTCTTTCCTTGTAGTGGGGTATAAAAAGGGGTATCTAGTAAAAATTGGGGTTTCTTTTATTTGAAATGTGTATTGGGAGGGGGGTTCAACAAAAGTATTTTGGGAGGTATTTATCAATATCTAGTGAAATCAAGGATATTCTTTAATATTCTAGGAACGAAGGTGCTATGTCATAGGCTCACTGAGTGAATACCCCATGCAATGTATGTCTATCTAGTTTAGGAAGCTCAATATCCCATATGTAATATATCCCCTCACATAGGAAGTCCGTCAACACCACTAAAAGTTCCTCTCAAGGGAAAAAACTAATATATTAACACATTTCCCACATCGCCTGCATTGTTTCACCTCATAATATCATCCCTTCCTCATATAGGGATTGCATGGACCTAATACTCTAATATTTACATTCAAGTGGATGGTCAAGATCCACAAAATCAACAATGTAAAGAGTAATGTCCCAAATTCAAATTGGTGTTACTATATCTACTGTAGGCACTCAATTACCTCCAAATCACTATGTTACATTTGGACCCATCCAATTTTTGAATAAATTGTTGTCATTGTTTTCAAATGGGTGACATCGTGTAACTATTCAAATATAAATATCTCATGAAAAAGTGACTTTATGTAAAAAGGTTAATTGAAAATGAAGTTATGTGAAAAAGATGACTTTACGTAAAAAGGTAAATTAAAAATGAAGTTACGTGGAAAAAGGTGACTTTACATAAAAATGTGAATTCAAAATAAAAAATCAAGTTACATGAAAATATACTATCAAAATATAAACAAAGTGAATTTACGTAAATTAGCCAAAAGGTAAAATGGTATTTTCCCATGGTTTAAAATCCTGTGCCATTTTCCCATGGTATTTTGAAGAGTGTATTAAAAAACCGGGAAATCAATTATTTAATTAATGGATGTCATGTTTTTTTCAAAAAGCATGACTCTTCATGTAGGGTTATGATAAAGTAGAAAAGGAGAAGACTAATGTGAGAAAACGTGCGTTGATGAAAATGTAAAATTTTTACAAATAACATTTGAAGAAGTGAGATGAGTGAAAATTGAATATCATTTGAGGAGTGTCAGTTCAATATCATTCAAGGATAAATTGTTAAATATTAACAAAGATCAGTGTTATCACCGGAATTCCGTTCGCAAATAGTTACAGGAATCCAACATCTTCAAAACACCCATTAGTTCACTCATGGACCAAAAATGCATTTCCAAAAGGTCCAAAACTATACAACCAGTTATAAAATCAGCATGTGCTAAGACTACACAGGGAGCGCGTGCACATGCACCATCCAAAAAAGTAAGAAAAGCGCACATGCGCATGATGTGCGACTGTGGACGCAAAAAACCGTGCACCCCTTAGAACGATGCATTTATGATATTGATCGGCCTTCCACCCACTTTTGGTTCAGCTTCCAAGTCGATTTTACACCCAAATCTTGGTTGAATCCGAATGGGGGGCTGGTCAAAGACCTAAGGGTGTCCTAAAAGGCCCCTTGTTCACACTAAGAACTGGTTGCATAATGCCTCAAAGTTATGTTATAAAAGGAAGCCATGGGTGCACTATATTTCTAAGGAATTCATTTGTATTGTTATGCTCCTTATATTCTCTTGGAGAATCCTCTTTTCTCATCAAGAGTATACAAGCACCATTTCATTTAGCCATTCATATCACCTCTTGAGTGAATGTGCTTTGGATTCTCTTCACCATTTCATTCTAGTTTGTTACTTGTAAGAAGATCTCAATATTTGGGGGTCCAAGAGCCCTCCCTTAGAGGAAGAGGGGACCAATATATCTATGTTTATCTTTGGTGTTTTCCCACTAATACAATCCTATCCATTGGTGGCATGAGTGTTGTTTGTTTTCGATTTTAATGTTCTTATGCACTCTAGTTTAGTTTCTTTTATTGTTATTAGCTTAGTTCTTTCTTTACTTTTTATTCTTGATCTTTCTAACTCTTTCTTTCATTGTTGTCTTTCCTAGCTAACCCAACTGGGCTTGTAAGCATCCTTATTTTGCTCATTTAGGTGACAAAAGGGGTGCAACACATTGACGACTACACTAGGGAAAGGTATCAATTTCCTCCCCCATTTGGGTTATTTTAGCTCTTCTTTTTGTTTATTTAACTTGCAGGAACCATAACCAGCCCAATTCGACTTGCAAAAATCCAAATTCAAAGATGAGCTAAGATAATTTCATTTGAAATTTTCTTCACGACCGTGTAATAGAAGTGTGTGGGTTTTTTGATCCACATGTGCATCTTCAACGCACGTGCACTCAATCCACTATTTTGCTCGGTGCATTCTGTGCACCTGCGCCAAAGGGTCATTTTTTAATTGCACATTGACGCCACATGTGCCTTTGTCTACTCTGTGACCCGCACATCTGCTCAGAAATTCACATATTGTAAGGGTTTTTGTGATTTTTGGAGGGCCCGTAGCCTTCTTAAGCTTGATTCTATGCAAATTTTAATATGCACCACACTTAGATTCCCTCTCCACATGAAGGGATAGTCAAAACATAGGCACTTAGTGGGTTAAAATCATTATTTTTCCTCTTTTGCTTTCATGTTTCCACATGATTGGCTTGCTTTGATTAAAGTTTAAGTTGGAATCATTTTATATCACATATAAAACTTGCATTGGGACCATAAATTGGATATCAATTATTGAGAATGCTCTTCTCTCATACCCCAAAGCGATCTTGAGAATCAGAAAGAGATTGAGGGAAAATTTCATCTCCCTTAAAAAGACAAAATCTTTAGGAGAGGACAACAATCCCCCTCGAGACTCCTCTTAGTTCATTTTTCAAACTCATATTAAGATTGTAAGGGCCCATACATGCCCACATGCTACAAATATAGGATAGTGTTGAAATCTACTTTCTTAGATTAAATCACTAGGGAAGTTTAAAGGTTTTGTAATGGGCCCATACATGCCCACATATGCACAATCTAAGATAGTTTTGAAGCTTTCTTAAATTAAATCACACTAGGGAGTTAAAAGTATTAGTAAGGACCCACATGTCCACATGCTAGTTTCCTAGGGACTTTAAAATTCCACAAAGTTGTACCAATGGAATTTAGTTAATTAGGTAATGAAGACTTGCAAGGACCACATGAAGTCCACATGCAGCAAGGTGACACCTAATTTATTAAAAATTTGGCACACTTTCACTTGTTCACACACAAAGTCACTACTCACTAACATATTTTTCATCTTGAAATGTGGAGGTTGAAGTAAGTTTCCTCCAAAGGGATTCTGAAACACCCCACCCTTTTCTTGACGAAACTATCCACTCCCACTTAATTTCAATGAGATTGGCTCACACCCCCACTCTCTCAAACAACCACATCTAAATTTTTTCCAAAAACTCACTAAGTTTCCTCCAGAGAAGATTCCAAAAGAAATATTTTAGTCTAGGTAGGATCTCAGGGATAAGCATACAAATAACTTCCCGTTATCTAGTTCTCACATCTTCAAACAGTAGAAGTTGTCAAATAGGGAGCTTTAAAATCCTCCAAGTCAAGTGTTCCTAACACCATAAGGTAGGGAGATACTCATGAAGGGTCGAAGGCCAAGGTTTGGTTGTTCTGTGCATCCCCCCTTAAGGCACCCACCTCTTGGACAGGATTCAGCCCGTGACCCATTTATTAGGCTGAAAATCTAAATGTCGCACTTTGACCGAGGTACCTACTGACCAAATTTTTTAGGACATCTACCCAAGTGGAATTGCACCTTGATCGGATTTTCATTGGCTACTGGGAAATATCACCAACTCTTTCAGGATATGCACCCTCTACCCCTCATTATAACTTATTACTTCATCCTTCACTAGTTCCTCTTCCGGTGGCTTTAGACCCCACTGTTGAGTGCTATTGGAAGGTCTAGTGCTATTTGAGAGGAAGGACATTACGTCTTTTAGGACACGAGCATTTGTTTTTCTTTATTCTCCCACATGGACAAAAACAACCTACCCACATATATTCTTTTGTATCAATTGATTTATGTATGATGCTCTGGTGATTACATGCGATTGTGAATTATATTGTGAAGGTCCAAAAATTATAAAGGATCTTGTTCATTTATTTTCTCTCATCACCATTCACACACATCCACTTTGTGAGTCAGACATCATAGGGGACCCACAGAATCCCCGTATTTCCAAACGCTTGCTAAATCTCCCTCCCATTCTAGGGGAAGTTCCTAGTCTTGCCAAGTCATTGACTCCACCTTCTCACACTCTTGTGAGTGCTACTACCTTAGGATCTGCTTTGATCGGTTCCACTTTACTTGGGTCCACTTCCCAAGATCAACCATCCACCCACTTTCCTGTATAAGGAAGCGGGGGACACACTTCTTCCCAGGGAGGAAGCACAACCCCACCTAGCTCTCCTCATGGGTGAGGGACACACATCACTCACACCATGGCTGGAACAAACCCTCTTTTGGGGTCAGGCACAAAAAAAATTCCCACCATGGTTGGAACTAATCTTCCAACACAACCCCAGATGCCATACTTAGCTTCCCTCAACATACCGGATCCGACTAAGCTCACCAACGATGCTATATTGCATGACCCCACATGGCCCACCATTCCTACCAAACTCCCTTTAGACATTCCCAAGTTTGAAGGAAAAGTAGGAGATGACCCAGCCAACCATATCATGACCTTCCACTCATGGTGTTCTTCAAACAACATCATGGATGACTCTATCTGATTGAGGTTATTTCAACGCACACTCACTATCCCATCAGCCAAATGGTATGTAGAAAAAAAATCGGGGTCCCATACAACCTTTGAATCTTTCACCAAAGCATTTTTAACCTCTTTCAACTCCCAATCCATCATGAAAATAGTCTCAAACTACTCTCAAAGTTTAAACAAACCTCTGCTACACCCATTGCCGACCACATTCACAAATGGAGTCGACGACATAGTCTATGCAAAGTAGAAGCCACTAAAAAACAATGCCTTAATTGGTTTCTCAAATCACTTATTTCCCTCCTTGCAAAAGATGTGGTGGCCACATTCCCACAATCAGAAGAAGAAGCCATCAGCAAGGCCCAGTAGTTCGAACTCATTTATTCACAGTCAGGATATTTATATACAATACTACCTGATGCCCTGAGACCCATGCCATTTGGCCAAGACAAAGCTGGGATGTCTCACTCAATGGATGGATTGATTGGTACCACTACACACCACAATTCACACCCCCAACAACCACCTATGTATGGAACACCTCAATATCCACCGGCATATGGTGGACCCCCTTATTATCCTCCTCCTCCTTATCCACAACCATACCCCATGACCTTTCCTCCACCCATCAGCGCACCACTGGTGACATCCTTAGTACACCCAATGGCCCAACCAAGTTCTGGTATCCCCTCTACCTCTACTTACACCCTAAGCATTAGTGAAAGCACCATGCCTTTCTATGCACCCTACGGATCATTACCAAAAAATAATCCATAATTTCTATTTCCTGGTCCTCCCCAACCCATTGCTTCTCCACAAGGACAACTACATGTTGGGGTTAATTTTGTTCATCCCTCTCCCATTGAGAAATATCAAAATTTTGAACAACTGAATACAGATAATCTGACCCATCAATCAAAAAATGCCAAAAAGAAAGGAAAAAACTGAAACAAGAATAATCCTGGACCAGGAGGAAACTAAAACCACCTCCAGCATAACCAACCTTCCAGGGGCAACCAGAACCCCTAGGGGGGCAATAACAACAAACACCAAGCGAAGAACACCAATAATCTTCAGACAAAATTCCCTTGTTCCCTTTGTGGTGAGTATGGTCATTATACTCACCATTGCCCTCAAATAGGTGACTTCAAATAGATGAAAGAGTCCAGAAGTGGACCACATCCCCCAGTACCACCTGGCCCCTAGTAGGCCCCACAATAATATGTAAAACAACCACCCCCTGTCATACTACAAAACCCTATTCCACACCAAAGGGTGATGAAAACTCAACAGGAGATGCATTCAACCCCACCACAAATGGGTCAGCATCAAAACTAGGGTACTCCTACCGATCGCACTATCCTCCTCACTAGTGAGGAGGAAGTCCTTATACAAACGTGCAGTCGTCAATACAAAGCACCCTATGACCCTACTCCCACCACCTCGAAAGCCACCCCAGTCACAACTGGCCCACCTTTGATGATCCCTCACCCTAATACCGACACACCCCTCTGTATCCCTTGCATCCCATTATGACGAAATGTCACCAACCCTCAGGTAAGGGCAGCCCACAATTATAGTCTGGTCGATGACTTGGCACAATCCCCCACTGCCATGTCAGTGTTATAAGTTATTCAAACCTGTCCTACTCAACGAAAGTCATTACTTTCCGCTCTGGGGGAAGTCTACCTTGCTGATACTCGACTCATCACCTTTGATCTCGATAGAGGGGAACCCTGTCTCCCTGCTTTGGTCGCTTTCCAAATACCGGTTAAAATCTTAAACATCACAGTTCACCGCTACATTGTTGATGAAGGTGCATCCACATGCATCATGTCCAAAACCGTCTGGTAGAAACTTGGCTTTCCTGAGCTCATACCATCTACCATTACTCTGATATCTTATGACAAACGACCCTCCTCTCCCAAGGGCCTCTTCCAAAATTTCCCCATTGAACTCATGGGAAAAACTATCCTCATTGACATTGAAGTTATCGATGCTCCTCTGGACTACAACATCTTGTTCATACGTAGCTATATGTATGCAATGAAGGCTGCGGCCTCTTCTATGTTTCACACAATGATGTTCCCCCACAATGAGAGGATCGCCACTATTGACCAAGTGTCACATTACGAGCCCAAACCTTCCTCCAACATCAATAACATCTTACCTCTCGTTCACACTAATCCCGAGGCCTACCCACTCATCAAAATGGGTCCTGTAATTTTTAAGGGCCAATCCTTGCTAGGGACATACCATGGAGCACCTCTTCTCATCCATCCCTCAACACAAGTATGTGTCATCTCATCCAATGAAACTAAAATTGTAGATACCCTTCCTCCCATAGAGGCTTCATTACTATCTGACGTCCCACTAGTCGCAGAGCTCCTTCCTCAGGAATCCCTTTTGAACTCCCTAGTTACCCCTATTCCTAAATATACCCTCCCCCAAGACCACATTCTAGTTTGGGAGATAGTTCCCCAAGCCATCACCCAAATCCCCTTCTTTTACCCCCCACCGGGCGTATAATCTTTCCAGGTAGCCACAACACTTACCCTTCCCAATATGGTGTTGGAAATCCCAGCATGGTATCTACATCCACCTGAGATGGTCCCTCAACCATCCCTCCCTCCTCAAATAGAAGGAATCTCGATGCAGATTCCAATACTTACCCCCACCATCCCACCCACACCCCCACTCACAAGCACCCTTGCTACAGCTGGGGGAAGACGAAAGAATAAAGAGACCACCACTTCACCCCCACCACGATTTTAGCCTCCTTGTGTGCTATATGAGAAAGATGGACACCCCACCAATAAGTGCCTATCTCTCCCCGAGCTACACAATTTAATTCAACTCCCATGGGCACTGACACCACCTGTCACTTCCTCCAATACTACCACTGCACCCACTAACACAGGTAGCAAAGGGTTGAGAACTAAATTCACATGTGCCATCTATTCTGAGCATGGCCATTACACCCACCATTGCCCATTGTTACCTCAATTCCAGCAGACTTTAATGGTCATTCGCCAAAGCTTCCAGCAGGAACCTCCTCCACCTGCATCATCTCACATGCATGTCACTGACATCCATTATGTCACTACCTCGGTCAATGAACGTATGATATGTCCTTTCTCTCTATGTGAATCACTTGATCATTTCACATATCAATGTCCTATGATCATTGAATACAAGTTTCACCAAATGACCCTTATTCAACCCTACACCCCCCCCCCTCTAGCAGACCTAATGCGTACCCCTACCCCATCACTTGATATGGTTCATATATTCTTTCCAGAACCTGAGGCACTCCCTACTCCTCGATGGTTCCTGGATGATTTATATGACGATTTTCTCCCAGATCCCCCCAATTCTCCATTTCATTTTCCCACGGAAATTCTACGCCTGACTACCATTTTCAACCCGCAGTATATTGATATTTGGTTCATGTCAAGTGAACCATCGCAAACCCCTTGCGTCACCCTTCCTACCTCTTCACCACCCGAAGACAACCATGCGGTGACCGTCACCAATGTTGTTCCCCCGGATCCACTATATCCTCAACAGTTCCACTGCGACGAAGATTTCCTTGAGGAATTAACTACCCCGGATTGCCCATGGGATTCGCTTCATCACCGAGGACTCTTTCTCTCACAAGACGCCTTTGTGCCTCTTAGCCAAAACTCCATATACGCAATCGAATCCAAAGATTTTATCCCATCAGGGAATATAGATTGGTTCAATCACCCTATCCCTGCCCCTGACGCTTTTGAGGAAGGTAATATGGCCAACATTTCCCCCACTCTCAAAATTGATATTTCCATCAAACCTGGCATCATAGAGGAAATCACCATCGGTGTTGCATACTCTCTTGAAGAACTCATCGCTTACAAAGCTCTCTTCCAGGAATACCGGGACATTTTTTCCTAGTCATACATAGAGATGCCTGGCCTTGATCCCTCTGTTGTCGAACATCGTATAGAAACATGACCTGATATTACCCCTGTATGAAAAAATAAACGTCTATTACACCCATCCAAAGCAATATCCATCAAAGTCGAGATTGAAAAATTACGTGTTGCATGGTTCATATACCCCATCGCATATACATCACGGGTCTCCAACCCCATCCTGGTGAAAAAAAAACATGGCGCTATCCACGTTTATACGAACTTTCACGATCTCAATCACAGTTGTCCCAAAGACAACTTTCCAACACCCTTTATCGATTATATTTTCGATGATTGTGCCGGCCACGAGGCTTTGTCCTTCATGGACGGTTTCTCTGGCTACAACCAAATTCAGATCCACCTAGTTGATCAATACAAAACCAAATTCACTAACCTTTGGGGTAACTTTGCATATTGTGTCATGCCTTTTGGCCTCAAGAATGCTGGAGCCACTTTCCAACGTGCCATGACATACATTTTTCATGATTTGGCTCAAATCATTCTCGCCTACTTGGACGATCTCACTGCTCGATCCAATAAATGCACTCAACACCTGGATGACTTACGCATTGTATTTCATAGGTGTCGTCAGTACAATATCTGCTTGAATCCTCTCAAGTGTGTTTTCTACATCATCGTTGGACGCCTCCTTGGGTTCATCGTCTCCCAACACGGCATCACAGTCGACCCCCTCAAGTTCCAAGTCATAACAGAAATTCCCCTACCATGAAATTTATGCCAATTGCAGAGCCTACAAGGCAGAGCTAGCTTTTTACGCTGCTTTGTCCCTGATTATGCTAATCGGGCACATGGTTTCCTTCACCTCTTACGTCATGATATCTCATTCCAATGAGACGAACATGCCCAATCCGCTTTCAACAATCTTAAAGAGGCACTCTCCAACACCCCATTGATAAGTCCATCTGACTATGATCGCGACTATATCCTCTACTTATTGGCCTCAACCTTCTCAGTTGCAAGAGTTCTAGAACAGATAGGGGATGATGACCGCGAGCATGTCATTTACTACATTAGTAAAAATCTTTCAGGACCATCCTTGAAATACAATCATGAAGAGAAGCTCTCCCTTGCAGTTGTCATCGTTGTCCAGAGGCTACACCATTACATTCTTCTTCGAACTACCAAAGTCGTGGAAGATTCCAACCCAATGCAATACTTGCTCAGTCGTCGACAATTCAACGACAAATTTTCCCGATGGATCGTCTTCCTTCAAGAGTATGACCTCGAATTTTCCACACCAAAGAGCAAGAAATTCCTCATCCTTGCCAAACTCATTACGACATTTCCTTTTGATACTACCAACTCTCCCATGAACATCGACTTCCCTGATGAACATCTCTTTTTTATCCCTTCGGATGACCCTTGGTACAATGATCTCCTCATCTACCTCTAAACATAGAAGTTCAGAAACCACCTCTCCAGGGATGATCGTTGACGTATTCGGCACCAGGCCCCCTGATACCTCCTTATCGATGATATCTTATATCGGCAAGGGGTTGACACCATACTTTGTCGATGTTTGACCATTGAAAAAGCCGATAGAATCTTGAATGACTGCCACAACAGCGCATGCGGTGGCCACCTCTCAGGGATGTCTACTGCCCAGAAAATCATTTTTGTAGACTATTTTTGGCCCACATTGTTTCACAACTGCATCCATGCTGTAAATTGATGTGACAAATGTCAGCTATATGCCAACAAAGGAAGAGAACCACCTGCTCTTCTCCACCTAGTCATTACTACAGGCCCCTTTTGAAAATGGGGCATAAACTTCATGACTTGCAAACCTCCATCTAGCAATGGAAACAAATACATCGTCGTCGCAGTCGATTACTTTAACAAATGGGTTGAAGCCATGCCCACCTTTAACAAAACCGCTGACACTGCAAAACTTTTTTTCTTTAACCACATCATCTCCTGCTTTGGAGCCCCCCTACAGTTAGTCTCCGACCACGAGAAACACTTAGAGAATGAGATTTTTTTCGAACTCTCCTCCAGGTCAGGCTTCTCCCACGATTTCTCCTCCCCATACTACCCTCAGTCCAATGGACAAGTAGAGGTGGTCAACAAATTCCTCAATACCATCTTGCAACGCACAGTAAACAAACATAAGACCAATTGACACCTTATGTTGTTTTCCACACTGTGGGATTAT
The DNA here is from genome assembly GCA_032191745.1 of Picea mariana. Classification (NCBI taxonomy): domain Eukaryota; kingdom Viridiplantae; phylum Streptophyta; class Pinopsida; order Pinales; family Pinaceae; genus Picea; species Picea mariana. The sequence goes on along the minus strand of JASDQU010306989.1, from coordinate 80,373 downwards.
TGCACAGCAGTTAAAATTGCCACTAGTTTCAAACCATTTCATCTAGTCAATGGGGTCGAGGCCAATCTCCCCATTGAATGCGAGATCCCCACATTACACACCGCTATTGAGATATTACTCGACACTGCTCCGATGGAGCATCATTTTCTGAACCTAGAGTCGTTGGATGAAGACCATCGGTCTTCATTACAAAATAATGAGGGAGCCAAAAAACGATCGAAGGCCACCTTTGATTTCCATGTCAACCTTCGATCATTCAACGAAGGCGACCTCGTCCTTGCTTACGATATCGTCCATGATACCTTCGGCCATGGAAAGTTTGAGTCATTATGGTATGGACCTTACATCATCCACCATTGCCTCACTAAAGGCGCATACATCCTTGCCTCCCCCGAAGGCCACCCACTCAAGGAACCTATCAACGGGTTGTACTTAAAGAAATTTTATTCCTGAGCATAGCCACACTACACTAGGATTTTTCTTTTTGTAGAGTTTTAGTCTTCTTTTCTCAGCATCATGCATCTAATCCATCATTGGTTTTATTGACAGATGCCTCCTCCATCGGCCTTCCACATTGGTTACACCGACAGAGTTAGTTGTTGGACACAGAATCTCGCTTCGGTCGCTTGGGTCCTCTATACCCCCTCGCATGAACTGCTCCACTCCAGCGGCATATGCCTGGGTTTAGCTACCAACAAACAAGAAGAATACACAGTTGTGATTGGCCTCCTTACCGAGGCCAATCACCGCCTTATTCATCACCTTAGCGTCTTACTAGATTCCCAACTTGTCATCCTCCAACTCAATAATCTGTACCGTGTACGCAATCCATGCCTTTTCCGAAAATACTTGTGAGTTAGACTTTTATCTCGACATTTTGATTCAATACATTCACACATATTCCATGACAATACAATCAGATAGCCGATAATATGGCTAACATAGTATTATATTTGCATTTATCCCATCAAGTTACCATTACACATAGATAACTCATCAAAAGTCTGTCATAGCATATAGATTAGAGATCATCAAAAGCAATAAAAAACATCAAACACATGTGAACATCACAAAGATCCCAAAATGTATATCCATATATATATCGATCAGTGTGCCATCAAGGTTTACAACAAAAAATATAATACATCAAAGTACAAACATTCGTAGGTAAGTCACCATCTCACTCCTATAAATACAAAACTAGTGCCACTGCACCATATACAAAATAGGCTCACAAGCCTCTATAAATACAAAATTCCATGTCCAGAGACACTCATGGCACCTCTAGAGCACCACCACCCTATCCTCCTGCTGGAGGAGGTACCCCACCAGCTACAGGTCCCTCAAGCCCTGGGGGAAACTGACCAGTCATCGATGCTCCCGCCATAGCTACTCTGTGGATAAACATTTGCGACTCCATCGAAATCCCAATACACTACTCCGGGATCCCCTCATATTGAATCTGCATCCACATCCCCAAAGACACTCCCTATAGTACTAGCTCTAATCGATGATGAAAATCTTCAAACTCTCCCCTGTCCCCCACTGGAGGAGCATGTGAAGGCCCTGCACCGGGGTCATCATAACAATGTCTTTTGGCCGCTCTCTCATCATCAACAGGCCTCACCCCAACTTCTTCCCATCGTCGTCTCTCCCCTGCCTGTGGCTCTCCCTGCGGTGGTCTCACCGACCCCTGACGAGACGACTTCCTGATCAACTCCACCTTGTGCCCACGAGGCCCCACATCTACACACATCACAAAAAAATGATAGCATCAACATCCATCCATAAATAAAATATATTCTATACTATCTAACATATCAAAACATCAAATATAACATCATACCTCTGTGGTCAAACACCTCTTCCGGGGGTAGCACCATCTCCGGATCATCCTGAAAGTCCACCCCAAAATATGGATATCGAAGTATGATCTATGGCATCTAAAGCCACACCTTTGTAGCCTCGGTTGTAAAATAGTGTCCACCCTCCCCACCATCGTGACAAACCAAGATCGTCGCCCACTGCCTTAATCGTGACTCTCACACACCAGGTGCACCAAGAAGCACTTTAGGGCGCAACATTGACACCCTCTCCAAGAACCACGCTACCAATATGGACCCAAAGGAAAAATCCCCCGAGTCAGTAGCTCGACACCTGTCAACCTGCACTACCATCTTGGTGTGCAACATCAACCCCCAGGAAAAATTCTCACCTGTCAATGCCCTCTGCATAACCCTCAGCTGACCCTCATTGATGCGTTGAGTCATGAGAAACCCATAGACTCTCACGATCATCGCTGCCACACAATGATGCATAAGGGCGTTCATCACCCCAATACTCACCATGGAGCCCAACATAAATTTCTCCCCCAAACAATACCTCCAGGCTAAGACAACCAACTACCCATCCCCGGGTAACACGGGCTCCGCCAGTAACAGGGTTCCTCAAAAAGGGAGCCCCGTTAGAAAATATACATCCTCCACTGCAGTGAAGGCCAACTGGTCACCCGCACCATGAAGCAATGCAGATCCAGACTCCACATCGCAATCACGAACTGCAATAGATACTCATGTGCCTGCACTAGAAAACACTCAAAAAAATTCAACAACCCACAAGTTGTTAAAGTATCTCGGACCGTCGGCTCCTCATCCCTCACTGCCTCCCTCAGGTGTGCCCAATCTCTCTCCCTCCAATGAACTGGAATCATCCCAATGGTCAGCTACATCCACATATAGAATACTTGATCAGCCATCACAACCCATAAAAACATCAAAATCTCCAAAAAAGATAAATTTTTACACCCATCTGCTTTGCCTCAAAGGCGTGGCATTTTTTTTCCCATAGGCGCGCACCTATGCGCGCCTATTCATCCCACTGTCATGCACTCATCTGTGACTCTTGGCCATACAGGGGTGCACCCATGCGCCCCTGTCACACATATAGACGTGCATCATAGTGTGTCTTTTCATTACACAGTTGCACACACATGCACAACTGTCAGGAACACATCCACGCATGTATGTGTTGTCCTGCTTCGAATAGGCGCGCATTACATGTGCGCCTTTTTTTCCTCTTCGAGCGCCCCTGTGTGTAGCTCTCCCAATTACAGCTGCGCACTCCTGTGCATGAATCTTTCGATCACCTATGCACTTGGGGGGGCCCACACTCACAAAATCCCCTGTACGGTCATCCGTACAACCCTTGCCCAAAAAATAAATCCTAACTACTATGCAGGAGGATTCGACCACTAACTTGACACTTGTGGATCCTGAATTGGCTGGCTCAATCTCTTGGAATCTCCAAATCTCTCCTCAAATTTCTTGTCTAGACACTCTGGCAGCAGGTACAAATGAGGTGGCAATGTGGGCCCTACAACTATATATAGTCCCTTTTGCCAAACTTCCATACTCCATTGTGGGAGCTTCGAACATTCATTTTCTGATCCGTGTTCAGCCACGTGACCAGGATCCCGCTACCTATACTGTCACAGTCCCCAGGCCACCATCCATCCTCAGCCCCCAGGGATCATTTTTTCTCATATTATGCTCAGGTACACATGCTTACATTCACACATTATTGAATAACTATTATATGATCTTTCTCTTCAGATATTTTCATGTCGGGTATTCAGTTTTCATGTGTGCAGGTACTTGATCATTATACATCAGCAATATCCCTTCAAGTATATCATCGACACTGGCATGTAGTCATTCCCCCTGAATATCACATTGCATCTCCCAGTGACACCCTTTGATCTTTGCCTCTAGGATCCCTATATCTGGCTCTGCAATACTGTCACCTCCACTGCATTTTGGTACTGTCACCCAGTAGCACTCTCCCCCACATGATTTTTCCCATACATAGTCCCCCTTGGCACTTTGACACTCATGCTTTTTTCACCCTTTAGGAACGGGAGTCCCGATAGTCTTACGCATTATCGAGAATCAGCCACATACTCCTTCTCCTCATTTTGATAGCCTGTCCACTGGACTCCCAAGTTACTTCATCATGGTTCTATTTTGACTGCACCCCCGCAGTATCATTAACCATCCATTTTATCCACCGTCAGTTTTCCCATATGCATATTGTCCTCCATATGTTTCCCTAATACAGAAACCCACCTATGGGGCCCTAACCCTCCACTTGTTTTCCAAGAAACTTGTGCCATCATTAGGTTAGGCCATCTTACACTAGGGCACCCATTTCCATATCTGCACAATTGTACAAACCCCTTTTCCCACATTTACATAGCTTTATGTTGTCGCCTTTAGAGACCTTCCTTTTCTGGAAAAGCAACCCTTGTTGCCCTTGGTTGGGTTATTTTTTACTTCCTTCCATTAATGACATTATCCATAAGGCCCGAGGATCTTACAGCCCATACCCCTTTTTTTTGGTCCCTGCGTTTGTCCATTTTGTCATGCCTCTAGCACAATTTACCCTCGTCTAGTCCTCCCCTTCACGCTAGATTTAGTTTCACAGTTGCTGCCACTTTACCTCTACCCCCAACCAAGGGCAGTCTCGAGTCTCGCCGCCTCTGGACTTCATCCATGTTACTCCTCAATTCCTGATTTCACTCAGTGGATTTCACCTCTGCTTCTTGAAGTTGCGTCTCCCTTTCTTTCGACATCAACACAGTTTCTAGACGGGCGACAGTATCTTGACTCTCGTTACCTTCAAAATGAGAATTATCGTATGGCATAGAGAGAGCCATCATCTCTCTCTGTTGTTGTTGACCCCCACGACATTCGACTTCAACACTTTACCATGTGGCGGTGTGTCTTACTTTGTGACTATTGCAGTTGTTTTTATATATGCCAAAGACCTCTGAAATTTGATAGACTATCAATGTCTATGTATCGTCAACACTTCTCATAGGTGTCATTACCTTTTTCATAATTTGTTCACCATCAGAATTTTCCTCTTTCATTATCAAACCGCCCCAGAGGGCGCTACAGTGATCTACGTCAACAGACAACTTTCGTTACTGTATTACACATTTTTGAGTTACATGACACGGGCATGGGGCATGCCCACCTTGTTTGTACACAGTTTTCTTTTTTCACCCCTTGCGAAAGGTTTGGGTCCTACAGGTTCCCCTCTCCCCCCAATGGGTCACTCTTGGAACTCCCCACAATGCTCTTTCTTACAAATGTACTCTCAATAGAAGAAACATTGATGTATTTCGGCTATACGTATGCTCCTAACCTTACACATCAGGGGGCATCTGTTATCGCTGGAATTTCGTCCGCAAATGGTTACAGGAATCCAACATCTTCAAAACACCCATTAGTTCACTCATGGACCAAAAATGCATTTCCAAAAGGTCAAAAACTATACAACTAGTTATAAAATCAACATGCGCTAAGACTACACAGGGAGCGCGTGCACATGTGCCATCCAAAAAAGAAAGAAAAGCGTACATGCTCACAATGCATGATGGTGAACGCAAAAAACCACACACCCCTCAGAATGATGCATTTATGATATTGGTCGGCCTTCCACCCACTTCTAGTTCAGCTTCCAAGTCAATTTGCACCCAAATCTCGGTTGAATCCGACTGGGGGGTTGGTCAAAGACCTAAGGGTTCCCTAAAGGTCCCCTTGTTCACACTAAGAACTGGTTTCATAATTCCTCAAAGTCATGCTATAAAAGGAAGCCATGGGTGCACTATATTTCTAAGGAATTCATTTGTATTTTTATGCTCCTTATATTCTCTTGGAGAATCCTCTTTTCTCATCAAGAGTATACAAGCACCATTTCATTTAGCCATTTATATCACCTCTTGAGTGAATGTGCTTTGGATTCTCTTCACCATTTCATTCTAGTTTGTTACTTGTAATAAGAGATCAATACTTGGGGGTCCAAGAGCCATCCCTTGGAGGAAGAGGGGACCCATATACCTCCCTTTCTCTTTGGTGTTTTCCCACTAATACAATCGTATCCATTTGTGGCATGAGTGTTGTTTGTTTTCTATTTTAATGTTCTTATGCACTCTAGTTTAGTTCCTTTTATTGTTCTTAGGTTAGTTCTTTATTTACTTTATATTCTTGATCTTTCTAACTCTTTCTTCCACTGCTGTCTTTCCTAGCTAACCCAACTGGTCTTGTAAGAATCCTTATTTTTCTCATTCAGGTGACAAAAGGGGTGCAAAAGTCATATCTAGTGTTGTAGCAAGTAGATCTAGTGTCCTAGCAAGTAGATCTAGCATTCTAGCAAGTATAACTTGTAAAGGCATATCTAAGGAAGAATAAGCTTAAGAAGAAAGAATATTTGGTGAATGAAGATCTAAGGAAGAAGTAGGAAAATAAGAAATAAAATCCAATGAAGGAAGATATAATGTAGGGGTAGTAGAAGAAGCAATAAGATATGGCGAAGGCGGAGCTAAGGAATAAGGAATGAGAAAAACTAGTGAAGACAGAAGCAATAGGAAGACCTATGTAGGAAATGCAGATAGTCAACCTCTAAATAAGACTTTGCAAGCTTGAAAGTAGGTTGGTTCCTACAAAAATCAAGTAGTGGGAATAATGTCTCTACTTGTAATGTTCCTAGCCACAAACAGGTCGGGCATCGTCACAGAGTGAACATATTTTTTCTCTAATACCAATTTTTAACCTCCCTAGTCAAACCATCAACAGGTTGGGGCACTCCACCTTGGACATATCTGTTTTGCAGAAATATTCAAATATAAACTTAACATGAAATGAAAGAGATAGTATGGAAACATTCATGCAACAAAACACATGATATTATTACAAGAATCATAGACATGCACTTAAATACATCATTTAATCATTAAGCATAGAAAAGATACTTATCTCTTAATTGAAGTACACCAACTGCGTGCAGACCTTCCATGCACTTCCCAGCCTTAGACCATGATGCTCATCACTCTCAACAGTTGGTCACCCCTGAGATGGGACTAAACTCCATCAGGCAAGGGATTCCTAGGCTAAGCAGGGACAAAAGGAAGTTGCACAGTACAACATGAAGGATTTCCTCCAAGGATCCACTTATGCCCACAAATCACAGACTCTCATTCCCCACATGCCTATCCCACCCCAGGAGTATACGCCTTCATTGTCCCACAGTCCATCGACTGCTTCACCTCCGTTTCCGGGGATTCAACAACAAGCTGGATCAACAATTCTCAAAGTTTTGTAGCTGCTACTCGACTCCCTCCAGTAGAACTCACTTCCTCAACACACTCTCTCACCTATACAGATTTTCTCACAAGCCTGACAACCTGTTTCTTTTATCCATGGTCTTGACAACCCGCTTCTTCACTCCTACTCTCAGATAACCAGCAATAGCTCTAGTGAATCCCTTCAAAATTTAGCTAAGGTATAGGTATGTTGGTTGTTTCAGAAATGCATAGGATATGGCTCAATGCCAGAAGGTTCCAGAGGTGCATGCATTCTCAGAGGTGTGTGCAGGTTTCAGAGGTTGTAGAGGTCAACAAAGGAGGGAAAAAAATGGTTGTTTGCGTGAATTCTCAGTATTAGTACGTGCATGAGTGGGAAGCATGGATGGAAAAACAAAGTGGCAAGCCCCCCCACAACGACAAATTTCCCCCCATAAAAATTCATGCGCCCAGGTTGACACATAGCTCTGTTGGGAGCTCGTCCCTCTCCACTTGGAGTTTGTTCCCTTTTCCAAAAGGAACTTAGGATATGAGGGTTTATTTCCCAACTTATTATTTTTTGAAATACATTATAATATCCCCTTGGGTTAAGCCCTCAATATTATCCCCTTATCCTATCCTCTCAGCCCCCTTCCCTTACCCACCCTAGTGGATCTTAGTCCCCGATAACTCTTTTTTCATGGTCGGTCTACATGCAACGATGTTGTTATATTGATAATATGAATATTTACATGTACATAACATGCTCCTGACCTTTAACATCTAGGATCTCCAGCCTAATAAACACATAATCCTACCAAATTATAATTATTGGTCTCACCAGCCTACAAAATTTGCTACATTCATAATTACAATTGGGGCTTGGCCTTTGGATATTACAATCCTCTCCCCTTATTTTTTCACTTTCCTTAGTGCAACTTATTACACAACATGAACAAGATTTTCAAAATCTTCAAAAATATTTGGGTATTCTTCCTGCATATAATCTTCATGGTCCCATGTTGCATCCTCGGGACCGTACCAGGTCCACTGGACCTTTACAAGCCTTATGGCACGATTCTGGAGCAGTTTTCTTTTCTGGTCTAGTATGTGCACCAGATGTACTTGTAAAGCGCCTTCTTGCTCCACTTGAATCATATTCCAATCAATCACATGATTAGCATCAAGTATATATCTATTGAGCAATGAGACATGAAATACGTTATGAATAGTCATGCATGCAGGTAATGCACACTTATAAGCTACTGATCCAATCCTTTCTTGAATTTCAAATGGTCCACAATATCTGACTGCCAACTTGGAACACTTTCCCATCTTTAGGGAACCACTGTTGGATTTCACCTTCAAGAAAACATGATCATGCACTTTAAACTCCCTATGGGTTCTACCTTTTTCGGAATAGATTTTCTGCTTATCTTGGGCAGCCTTCAAATTCTGCATAATCTTTAACAATTTCTCTTCCATTTCCCTGAGAAACTTTGTCCCAATGATTTCTCTATCAGCTGGGTTTTCCCAGCTTATTGGTGTGTTGCACTTTCTTCCATAAAGTGACTTAAATGGGCTCATATTCAGTGATTCTTGGTACCCATTGTTGTAAGAAAACTCTACCAAGTGTAGGTAGTTGTCCCATATGGATGGTTTATCCATCACATACATTATTAACATATATTCTATCACTTGATTTACTCTTTCTATTTGTCCATCAAACTTAGGATGATAAGTTGTGCTAAAGTTCAGGTTCGTTCCGAAGCCCTTGAATAATCCTCTCCAAAAATTTAAGGTAAATTTTGGGTCTATGTTAGACACAATTGTCTTGGGAATACCATGCAATCGTGTTATTTCCCTCATATAAATATCAACATCATTAGATGTCATGTGAGTAGTCTTCAATGGAATAAAATGGGAAGCATTTGTAAGATTATCCACCACCACCATGATGGAATCATGTTGCTTATTTTTTCTAGGTAATCCTATGATGAAATCCATTTTCACCACTTCCCACTTCCACTTAGGAATGGGTAATGGTTGTAGCAACCCAGCTGGGTGTTTATGCTCATATTTGAACCTTTGACACTCCATACATCTAGCGATGTATTCTGCAATTTCTTTATTCATTCCTTGCTAGTAGTAATATCTCTTGACTGCTGCCGCTGTTTTCTGATATCCAGGGTGCCCAACAGAAGGAACATTATGCATCTCTTTCAATATCATACTCCCCAATTCGTGACAACTGGTTACACAAATATTTTTTTTGTACAGGAGTATTCCATCAACTTCCAATCTATAATCTTTTATTTTTTGTAGCATCTTACCTTTTTGAAACTTTGTTACCATTTCCATGTGTTAGCACCACAAGTCACATCTAGATTGTAGCAGAGGTAACCCTGATACCCATCAGTTTTGTATGTCACAAATGAATAAATTGGGGTGGTCGAATGGGCGCAAACCCAGGAGAGTATCGCTTTAACTTAGAAAACTGGGCCAGACTATGCATGAACAAGTGAGGTCTTGATCTAACTTCCGTCAATAAGTTGAGATTAAAATGAGTAGAGGGAATACTTGGTGAGAATGGTGAACGAGACTTCTATGGGAATTTGACCTTCCAACAACTCAAAGAATAAAAAAAGGACACTGAAATGTGCCTAAATGACACAGTTACAAAAGCACAGTGATCAAACTTACATCACAATGCGACTGTAACAGCTCGACTGGATCTTCCAATTCTGTGTTACTTAATGTAAGAGGGAAAAGATAACACATGAAACTACTTAAAATGGGTGATAATATTTCTATGATCAAACATACATCACAACAACACATACACCCTCGATTGGATCCTCCAATTGTGAGTGTTTTAACATGGCATTTACAAAGGATGGAAAAGGGTTGACTTTTATTAGATAAGAAATCTCAAAATACATAGGATAACCAGAGAACCAGAGGCCTCGCTAAAAATTTACAAATGGGAGCGTAGCTCTACCATCCCCCTTTTCAAAATTACACAACTCCCTGTATATACTCAAAAATTCCCCTCCTCAGCAGAAGTATTCTAACCCTCAGGGCATGGTGTCTCTTCAGTCAGACTTGGTTGGAATTCCTTCGTCAGATTCCACCTTAAATCGGCATCGCTCACATGAAAATTTTTATGACAGGGTGACCTTGGGCAGACTGCTCTACCCCCCCATCCAGTGCTTCCTGGATTTTGATTCATGTCTAAGCTTAAGCTTCAACTACCAACAAATACCTCCATTAATTTCTCCATTGGGATCAGAGGAGGCCGAGATGATTTGGCACCTGGAGAATGTGGCGACCCCTTCTCTGTGGCTAACTGGCATTTTATCCCTTTTCACGGCTGTTTCTACTGCTCCACCTGACCTCTGACTAAAACCATGGGCCAAAAATAACCTCCCAAGGTGTTTTGGGACTTCTTATTTTGGGGATTTTTACTCCCCCTGCCTTCAAATTTCCTGATCCCCAAACTCGCAAAATGACCCTCCATATAGATGGTTGGATTGGCTTTAAAAAAATGATGGCCACGATCTATTTCACCAAACAAACTTGGCCATCTAGCCCTCCTCTTATTTGTCCCCACTACATGCGACCCTGGGGCTGTTACCATGGGCCTATTCCCCACAAAATTTTGGGGTTTGCAAATTCAGGAGTCCCCATGCCCCTTGCCTCCAGGATCTCCAATGCCTAGATTCAAGAAATCATATACGCTAAGATTGGAAACCAGATTTGATTCAATATGGACGACCACAATTTCTCCCTCATTAATATGAAAAGACGACTAAGTGACGAGTGCTATCCCCTTGTCCCAAGGCCTACTTGATGTGACCGGGTGCTAGTGTTGGAAAATATTGAACAAGCAGCGAATGCGTGTTGATAGTTGTTGTCATTGATGGCAAATTTGCAGACAACGAATGGTTGTTGTCATTGATGGGTTTGTATCAGTTATATTGCAACAAAGATCACGATTCAAACGTAACTATTGAATCCAAAATGAATCTGGACCGTAGTTTACATCTCTTGTCGGAGAGAGGATCTGAGCCATCAGATCGGAAGCAGACACCCGTCAGCCGTCAGATCTGTAGAAGCTGCGAGGGAGATAAGTGTGGCAGCGATCGAGCGCCACCGGGAGAAGCTCGACAGGAGGCTTCATTGGAGAATCGGGGATCGGGACTTTGAAATGTCCAATTCACTTGACAACGAAAACCCCGAAATCGCAATATGCGATTTCATGATTTAATCACAGCCGTTGAAGCAAGAATGAGATCTAGATCGTTGATTTCCTTCATCGGAGAATGAGAGGTTTGACCAAGGTCATGTGTTGATGGTCATATGGGCCAAGACCTATAGCCAGCAGGGCTAGCATGGGGAAAGGGGTGCATCGGCATTGGGGATCGGAACTTTTAAGTGACAAAGTCACTTGACATCAGGAGTGTCGATTTCACGATATGCGAAATCACGATGTAATCTGAGCCATCAGATCAGGCTTTGAACTAGACCGTTGATTCTAGATCATGCAACACGGAATGGCAAGTGAACAAATACAATGAGACTTCCGAAATCGTGAAATGCGATATTGCGATTCAATCGCAACTGTTGAGTCAAGATCGCACCTGGATCATTGATCATACTCCACATCAGAGTTTCGCGAATCGCGATATCAAGGAGACAAGAACACACTGCAACAATGCCGAAATCGCGATATGCGATATCGCAACACAATCGTAGCTGTTGAGTCAAGATTGCACCTGGATCGTTGATTTGACCGATATATGGAATTTTGTGTATTAGGATTTATAAGTGAAAAGAACGTTGAACATGAAGAATGCCAAAACCCGATTTAAAAGGAAAGAATAATGAAGATTATCCAACGGTGCGGATAAAGTCTTGAATTGATCGGAGGGTTGTTGTTCTTTCTCACACATTAACGCTTCAGTTATGAATCTGCTAATATGATGATGAATCGGTTAGCGTTTCAGTTGCAAGGACAGGTTTTCTTGCATCGATTGAGGGAAGGCGAAGTGGAACTGTCGGGGAGGTATGAATAAAAGAAGATGAGACAGATTGAGGAGGGTTGGTTGTTCTGAAGGGGAAATGAGTGAGACAGTAAGGTAACATATCGAAGAGGATGCATGGTAGGAAAGTATGCAGATGTGTAGAGTGAAATAAAACACAGAGAAGAATGATAGACAAAGCAGAGGTAGAGAAAAATGAACAGAAAAGTTGATGCTGAGCAGACCTACTAAATAAACAGAAGAAGAGAAGAATTGCAAAATATTTTGTTGAAGATCAGATACAGAGAAAGACAGGTAAGAATTGATTTATCTGTGTAGTTGTCTGTGTATTCTTTATTTGATACTTAAGGGTGGTTTGGAGGTGCTCGAGAGGACTGTTTTTCTCATAAGTTCAAGTGGGTGCTTGAACACAGGAAGTTGTAGCTTCGATCTGGTTGCAGCCAGAGAAACAAGGGTGGCAGGGTGGTGCTAGGGAGAACAGGTGTTCTCTGTCATGCAGGTTGGAGCTTGTGTAACTGGAAGTTGGTGCTTCCATCCAGTTGGTGCTGGAACATTCAGGAAGTTGGTGCTTCCATCCAGTTGGTGTTGGAATACTCAGGGAGTTGGTGCTTCCTTCTAGTGGGTGCTAGAGAAACCAAAGAGTTGGAGCTCTCAAACAAGTTGCAGCTTGTAAAACAGAGGTAGCAGCCTCACATTGAGTTGGTGGTCAATTGTAAATGATGTACAGAACTGCAAAAGACTGCCTATCATTTCGAAGAAGAAGAGGTTTTCTCCCTTTATGGGTTTCCTCAT
>JASDQU010306989.1:30830-46595 GCA_032191745.1 Picea mariana | reverse complement strand
CTTATTTTGGGGGGTGATGCATCTCTTGACCATGTTGTCTCACATCCTGTTCAACCAACAGTCGTGTCAATGCAATCTTCGATCGACACCACTCCTGTTTTTGGGGGTGATACATCTCTAGACCATGTTGTCTCGCATCCTATTCAACCAAAGGTTGAATAAGTGGTCTGGACTATCCAATCCTAGGTCGATCCCAATATTCTCTTGGAGAGTGACAATTCTAAGGAGGTGACATTATCGATGCAAACTTAGTTCAATCCCACTCTTTGTTTTGGGGGTGATGCATCTTACAACCATGTACTTAGCATTTAGAGTTTTGTACCTTCTAAACAAGGGAGAATTCCACTCTCTTCGAGTACACTCCCTCCAAGTCCTAGGGTGGTTTCATTTGATTGGAACTATATTGTAGAGCCACACCTTCCTTCTTCTGCACCCTTCCAGATAAGGGAATTCTTCAATATATTGTAGATGAAGGATCATATACAAGTATTTTATCCTCCTTGACTTGGAAAGACTTGGGTTCTCCCAAGCTTGTGGCAGCAACCAATGAGTTGTTGAATTTTGATAGAAGTCATGCATGGGAGCCTTGGCCTTCCCCATTATATGTTTTTGTTTGGAACAACATCCCCAACTCTTAGTTAAGATCTTTTTTGAATCTCTAGAAAAGAGAAAAGATTTTCGAGTGAACTTCTCTCTTTCACACTCGTTAAATGGCTTTGAAAGGATGTCTATTTAGTGTAAGTTTAACCATTTTTTGGACCAAGTAGACTAATTTCAAAAAAGGAATACTCTAGTCACTAGTGGCAAGAAGAGTTCTCCTGGGCATTGTTTTATACGTTTTCGGGCCTAGGGGACTAAATTTACGAAAAAGGAAATTTTTTGGAGTTAAGTTGTAATTGCATTCCATTATCCTTCATGTAGTATTGAGCCTATTGTCGATTCCTTATTTCTTGTTATAATTCTATTACCTCATCAATTTGCATCACTATCCAAGAACTGCCTTTTTTATATCCTTTGCAACTTGACACCTTGTACCCTAAGAGGAAATATTCCCTCGAGTTTCCATTCCCCACACACTTCCTTGCATTAAGCATAGGTATGTTACACTTTTTGGATCTAGTTGCGTACTCGTGACACTCGCTTCCTCTCTTATATCATATCATTAAATTGTCTATGAAAAACAAAAAAACATGGGCAAGAAAGGAATATTATCTTATATCGACAGCAATTGTGTCGCATTTGAACATAGCAAAAAACTTTTGATTCCACTTGTCATCACAAGTTTGGGTTTAGCATGACCTTAGGAAGTTGAGCTCATTACTTAGAGTTTACTCCTCCAAATGGTTATTCTTCCAGTCCCTATGGATATTTTCATTGATGCCTCCTACATCAAAAAGTTTCATCATCAAGTCTATACTACCAGAGTCCTCCATATGTCTGATGCTCTTGTTCAAAGAAATTCTGTAAGCCTATGTGGACCATTCCTCATGACTCTTGAATTGCATGTCGGCCATACCATCAATGTTTCTCAGAGTCACATGCAGTTGTAGTCCTACCATGAAACCATGTTCTACTTTTATTATGGGTAGGTAACCTTGAACCCAACAGTCGACATATCCACATTGGTCACTAGATCGGGGGTTTCCCTTGTGTTTGAGGACAAGAAATATATTCACACATTAGGATTCGTGTTGTGTGTTGGATTCCATTATCCTTATTTGTGGTTTCCTCTCCTTTTTGGGAAGTCTTCCTTATTGTATTCTATTAAGAGGGTATTTTTCATGCACTACTTCCATATCGTGCATGCGAAAGATGAACATAGTGGTTTCTTCGTGAAAATCCTCTTCATTCGAGCTACTCCAAATCATCAAGCTATTGCTTTGTACCTCCTGCTGACTGATGAGATATTCCTTAATGCTCTCCTTTCAGTGGGTCTCCTTCCATTTACTTCAACTCATCTATTATGGAAGCGAGACCTAGAGTCCTATGAGTACATAGAGGCTTGTAGTCATCAGTGGCAAGTTCTCCTACCATCAACAGTCGGGAATACATCAATGTCTCATGATTGATGGATTCTTAAAGTGTTTGACCTCAAAACATTTATTCACACTTGTAAAAATGTACTCGATTCCTTGATACCTAGTTTCATTATTGGTAGGTTGTCTCGTGTTTGTTACCAGTATACCTCAGTGACTGATAATCAAATGAAGTCTCATTGTGTTTGACCTCAACTCCTCTATTCACATGATGTAGACTTGCACCTTTGGCATATCATATAGAAGACATGAAGACATTGGTTTATAGTAGCATTTTTCCTAAGTTGTTTCTATCATTCATTGGACCAATACCTATATGACTTCAGTGATCAGGGGAGATTAGGTTGTACTCCATTGTATACATATATATTCATATTGATTTTGAGATGGTTTTGCATTGGGCCTTGTTCATGACTATGACAGCCTATGGCATGTCTATACTTTCTATTTCCTATTAATGGACATGAAAAACTATTTGGTATATTTCCACATAGATCTGCACTGTAATTCAAATTGGCAGCCATCTGTACAAAGTCATTATGAATTGTAATATTCTCATGAGAAACTAGCACTTCTAGATGAGTCTCCATCACTTCACTTATGATAATTATAATGTATTTCGGCCATCACAAATTCTTCTATGAACTCACAAAGTAGGGGGCATTTGTTATAGAAATATTTTCCTCACCCTATGCAACTTGCTCAAAAGGCCTTTCCATTTCCCTATGAAGACTTGAAGTCCCTTGTTGCATCTTCCAGAGCTAAAAAAACATCTTTTTCCACATACACACACCCTACTAGTTATACAACATGCGTATATGTAGGTTGCACCATTACAGACTATGTACATCAATTTTTGTGCTCAAAATTAAAAATTGTGTCAGGTTTCCATGTCACGTCACAATATCCATGATCTTTGAACTTACATATAATGGAAACGTTCCAACTTGGCCCTTTATTTCCATTTGAAGGTTATAAATTGGGCCATATCTAAGCCATGGAAGAGGAGAGAATTCAACTTTTGAGAGAAAATATACTCTAGAGAAATTTCACTTCACATTGAGTTTGCATCCCTTTATCCTTGAAAGTTTGAACACAGTGTTCATCCCCCAAGTTCTTCCCTGTTTTATGGAGAACCTCATTGTCTTTCATATATGATCTTGCCTTTGGTGGAGGATTGAAGTGGTGGAGGCCCAGTTGGAAGAGACTTAGTTTCCCGGTTCCGAGATGCGCTGATTTGTTACTTTTATAATTATGTTTATTATCTTAATAGAAACACTATTCTCTCATCCAATTGATATCTTGCAAATATTTGAATTGTTATTCCATGAGCGTATTTGTCATGTATGTTAATGTATTATGCTATTTTATATGCTAAAACTATATATTATCACCATATTCTTGCATATCTTGGTTCTTGAGGACAATTTGTAGGTATAAATCTTTGAGTTGCGTGCTCAATGGTGGTGTTCATCGAACGTCTAGACAAGGTAGGCTCTTTATCTTGTCTTGTCAGCATTTTCATTTATGTAGCATAATTGGGATTAGAGTTGGCTTCTACATCCATTTCTTCTGTTGTGGTTTACCCCATGCCATAGATTTATTTTTGTTGCAGACCCCCCACCTACTCCTGGGGTGCACGCAACCTCCTGGTCAAAGGATCTTCAAACTTCGGAAGTTGGATCAGCTCGCAGGTTCGGCTGAACCTTCAATTTCATTTTCCACATGTCTTTTCCTTCTAATTCGGGCCAAAAATACCTTTCAGAGAGGTTATGTTGGTTAGGTATGAGATTCATGTGACTCTGGCTCAAAACCAGGGGATTATAACCCTTACTCAACTCAATTTGGGATTTCATAACCTCCAGGCTCCAAAAGCCTCAAAAAAAAAAACATACGATCCTCTCGAACCATGAATTCATGGAGCGTTGAATCCCCGTCGGATTGACGACTCACAAGTGCTGCTCAAATCAACGGATGGAAAAGATTTGGTAATCTAGGATTTGATGTGTCTTACTTGATCCAACACATAGTCTTCCCGGAAATTTGAACTCTGGAGGAGATCTGATGTCCTTGAATCCTCCATCAAATCGACGGTCCTATCTTGCTTCAGCCTTCAAGTGCCTTGGTACTCTTTACTCCATGAAACCTATGAACCCCTTGCTATGCTGACACTTGTCTTCAAGACCAACATTCTTGATGGACTCCAGTCTCCAGGAGTCCTCACTCCTCCAAACAGGTATTCCTCCCAAATTCCAAAGTAGTGAAGAACTGGGTCTATCACCATGTGTCACTCCATCCAACGGCCAGGATAGAGTTCGGGCTTCCGGGTCGTTGAAAGCTTAGGAATTCATGAACTTCCACCTTGAGTCCCTCCGAAGCGTTATTTCTCTAGAACACACAATTGAACGACATGTGTTGTTGGGAGATATGACGGTCATGATTAGTTCGGACCTTCAGGGGTCTAGACTCCTCCATGCTTCCAACCTTTTGAACGTCTGAATTCCAAAGGAATTCAGTGCTTAACTCTGGCGCATCTTTCCTACCATCTGATGCTTGTTATATCACTAACTAGCTCCTAAATGGATCTTTTCTATCCATCTGATACCTTTGATTATCTTCCTTCCCTTAGAGATTTCGAACGTGAATTCTCTCTGATCTTGAAGGTTTCAAAGGATTTCAACCCTCGACACCTGCCTAGCATTTCTTCTCCACTTGAACTCTAGTAAAACTTCAATTTCCTTAGATAATTTGGACACTTCTTAATAGTTTCAGTGCCTCTACATTCATTGCAAGGGTCTTTCAACAAAGAAAGATATAATAGAAGTAGTATATGTGTGCACACCTTGCACAAACTCTGCAACTATTTCCTCTATTTCATTTGAACTTCAATAACTCTATCGAGAATCCTATTCTACACACTCCTTGCATCTCTGGAACTTCTCCCCTGATATTTCTCTCACACTTAACCAAATTTCTCGCCCAAATCACACCTTGCACGGGTCCTTATCGAACTATTGTTCTTCACTGAACAACTATGTGTTTCTCAGACTAATTCTCCCAAAGTTTCATGTTATCTCTCATGAGTTTCTGAGTCAAACTCGACTATTCCTATGCACACCTTGTGGGATTTGTGCACTCCTTGCACCAGATCTCTTAGAAGAGAAACTATTGAAACTTATAAAAACATAATAGATTTCTACACTTAACCATGGAATGTATGCTCAAACACATGAACCATGTAAAACATAGAGAATAGAAAGAAACATCAAAATTCTCAATGAACTTAGAGGAATACAAAACACACATTTGGAATCAAACCTCTCTATCTGTATTCCTTTAGTAAAATGTGCAATTTTTTTTACAACTCTCTACAATTCACCATAATATTCAACAACTCTCTAAGATAATGATCAACAACAATAACAATAACCTTCATCTCTCTTAGATAATTATCAACAACCTCTTTTAGGAATACCATACATACATTTATACATGGAGTGGCTTCTCGAGCCTTACCTCCAACCTACCTTAGTTCTATCATGTCACAGTTAAGAAATTCGCCTACTTAGCCCTATCACAATAAATGGTATTTACATTCAGATATGATACGATGATCCATATCTGTACAATCCTACAAATAGTTAATATTATTACAATGATCTGGATCACATACATGTCTCTTGCCTCAAAATATTTAAAAGGGCATTAAATTTCAATGTTTTCAAAAATTTAAGATGATGCACCCTCCTCTGGAATTTAAAATTGATTTGAACACGTGTTGGGTGCTAAGAAGTCCTCCACTCGGCCTCTTCGAGATTGATGGAGATTCCCCTAGATCATACTCCTCACCTAATAAAAACATGAGCTCATGTTCATGGCCCAGTTACTGCTATAGTTGAAGTCCTTCTGGGTCACAAACCTTAATTTCAAATTGTCTCCTTGTCTCTTTCCCTTGGTCTTGATGTTGTTGTTCCCATGTTGTTGTAGGCTCTTCTCTTGGTTTCCAAACCTTGATCTATAGGGATTCACCTAATTTATCATTGAACTCTTCTCTAGTCTCCTTGGCTGACCTTTCCATCAACCCTCTCAACTCGATGATCTCCTTGTCCAATTTATCCTCTGACAGGTTCATTTTCTACAACTCTTTCTCACGCTCCTATTAATCAACTTGTTGTAGGTTTTCGTTGTTTCTACCCACTGGTTGCTTCTCTTCCTCACTTATTTCTTTAGGGATCTATCTTTACTGAAGTTTCTCCTAGCTATATTTCATAACTTCCTCCCCCTGGTAATATTCTTTTGCCTTCGAGTGGTTTAACCAATTTTCCAACATCTCTATTTCTTTCTCCCACTGAGTGAGTATTGAATCTGAATACTCCTCTAGGGAATTCTTTTGGTTAACCACTATGCAGGTTTTATATCCCTTTTCTTCCTTGTGAAAATAACATGATTTTTTCCATTCTCCTCCTCTTTAATAGTCTCTAATGACCAACTGTCCATTGTGCCTGTTAACACACACAAGTTGTTAGTTTCAAAAAACTCTTCCTGGGATGTCTTCTGTATCACTTCCTCACAAACATGAGAATCTATCAAATTCATTTCGAGAGATATACAGATCTCTCCTATCCTCATCTTACAATACTAGGGATTTTATTCCTCCTCCAAAGGTTCCTTCTCACTCATGAGAAGTGTGTTTGAACTAGCCTCCTCTTTAGTTGCTCTCTCTCCTATTAGCAACAACATATGTGTACGACCATTCCTTTCAAGGGTGTAACTGTTATTCCTCCCATCATGTATGACCTTCCTATCATATTTCCATGTTCTCTCCAAAAAAAAATGAAAAACATCCACGGGTATGACATCACACAAAATTTCATCTCTATACCCACCAATCTTAAATTCGATTTTGCATTGTCGACTTACTATTACTTGGTGTCCCTTCTGCAACCATGATACCTTGTACGGGTTCAGTTGTGCAATTTTCTCCATCTCTATCTTCTCCACCATCTTCGTGGATGCTAAATTATTAGTTCTTCCATTTTCTATGATTACTTTTCATACCCTGTCTTTGGTCTTGCAAGAAGTTCTGAATAGGTTGTTCCTCTCGACTAGTTTCTCGACCTCCTTCTCTAGTTTTAAGAGAACCTTCCTCATCATGAGCGATGTTCCTTTCTTTGATACTTTTGCTTCCTTCTTTGTCTCCATATCCTTTTTTTGTTATTCAAAGATGTGAGATCCATTGGCTCCCATATTCCTTCTCTTGGGACATTCCCAAGACATGTGCCCTTGCTTTCCATAGGAATAGCATTTTATCTCTCCTCCTCTCCCTCCTCCTCTCCTTCTAGGAAAAGAGTTTCTTCCACCATAGTTTCCACCCCTATATCTTTCTCCTCGAGTATCTTTCATGTGGTTTTCAGAGCTACCAATTTCTTCTCCCTCCTTCTGGAACATTTCCCTCATGGTTCCTTCCCTTTGGTCAAGATTATTTACTCTACTCCATTGGATTTGTTTTCTGGCCAACTTTTCCTCTGCTTTCAGTGCCACCTGATAAGAATCCTCCATTTTCATTACAGTCATCATGATGATATCATCTTGTATCTCATACCTCAGGCCATTTATGTACCTGACAGTCTTTACCTCATCACTCTCATGATGTCCTGCTATGATGTTTAGCCTGTAAAATTATTTAGTGTATTCCTTCACTTACACACCTTTCTGTCTCAGGTTCTGCAATCTCCTGAACAAATCTATTCGATAATCCTTCGGTATAAAATTATCCTTCATCTTAGCTACCATCCTTTCCCAACTCTTGATTTTTTTCTTAACCTTTCTCCTTTTCTCATCCTAAAGTTCATCCCACCATAGTGTTGCATGTCCTTTTAGTTTTTTGACAACATGCTTTGCTTTATTTTCATTATCAATATCCTCATAATCAAAGTATTTGTCTAAATTCCTTATCCAATGTAGCATCTCTTCAATGTCCAAGTTTCACTCGTACATTGGGACCTCTATTTTTTCTTTAGCTCCCATTCTTACAATAGAACTCAACAAGCGTTCTTCTACAACTTCTTCTCCCGTATCTCCTTCTACTTCTATTTCTTCACTTTCAACCTCACTAATGTCACCAACATATGTTGCTCTCCTCTGCATTGTCTCCATGGTGTATAACCTTTCATGTAGTTGCCTCATTTCTTCCTCCATGGCTGGATTTGCTACATGTTTGTTCCTGCATCCTCTTGGTGACATGGCTCTAAGCTATCTCCTTGGTGGCATAGTGTTAAACCTACTTCCTCACAAAGATAAAAATTCATGCTTTCATATCATTTGATGGAGACCCCCCACCTTCACCTAGAGTCTACGTGACCTCTCAATCAAAGGATCTTCAATCTTCGGGAGCTCGATCAACTCTCACGTTTGACCCAACCTTCAATTTATTTTCCATGAGTCTTTCTCTTATAATTTGGGCCAAAAATAACTTTCGAAGATATTTTTTTGGTCAAGTACGAGGTCCACGTGACTCTGGCTCAAAACCGGGGGCTTATTCCCCTTACTCCACTCAATTTGAGACTTCAAAACATCCAGGCTCTGGGATCCTCAAGAAACAATCCCCACGATCCTCCTGAACCATGAATTCATGGAGCATCGAATCCCTGTAGGATTGACGGCTCAAAAACCCTGTTCAAATCAATGGTTGTAAAAGATTCAGTAATAGGAGCTTTTGGGGGTATTACCTGCTCTAACACATAGTCTTCCCAGAAAGATGAACTCCGAAGGAGATCTGATTTCCTTGAATCCTCAATCAAATCGACGGTACTGTCTTTCTCTATCCTTCGGGAGCCTTGGTACTCTTTACTCCAAGAAACTTTTGAACTCGTTGATATTCTGACACTTGTCTTCAAGACCAACGGTCTTGATGGACTCTAGGACTCTAGTCTCTAGGAGTCCTCAATCCTTTGAACAAATATTCCTCCCGAACCCCAAAGTAGCGAAGAGCTAGGTCTATCACCATGTCTCATTCCATCCAAAGGCCAGGATGGAGTTCAGGCCTCTTGGTCTTCACAATATTAGGACTTCACGAACTTCCACCTTGAGTCCCTCCGAAGTGCTATTTATCTAGAATGCATGATCGAATGACATGTATCCTTGGGAGATATGATGACCACGATTAGTTCAAAACTTCAGGGGCCTATACCCCTTCGCGCTTCCAAACTTTTGAACGTGAAAAGTCTAAAGGACTTCAATGATTAACTATGGTGCAACATTCCTCCTATCAAATGCTTTTTGGATCACCATCTAGCTCCCGAATGGATCTTGTGCATCTGTCTCCTACCTTTGATGATATTCCTTCCCTTAGATATTTAGAACGTGAATTCCCTCTGAGCTCAAAGGTTTCAAATGGTTTCGAACCTCGACGCCCGCCTAGCACTGCTCCTCCACTTGAACTTTGATAATACTTAACTTTCCTTAGATAGTTTTGACACTTCTTGACAGTGTCAGCCCCTCTGCACTCCTTGCAAGGGTATTTCAATAGAGAATGATATACTTGAAGGAGTATATGTGTGAAAACCTTGCACGAACTCTACAATGATTTCCTCTATCTCTCCTGAGCTTCAATAAATCTATCCTAACTCCTAGTCTGTGCACTCCTTGCGTCTCTGGAACTTCTCCTATGATGTTTCTCCCACACTTAACAAACTTTCTCGCCCGATGCACACCTTANTCCTCACACTGATTCTCCCAAATATTCACGTTATCTCTCTTGATCTTATGAGTCAAACTCGACTCTTCCTGTGCACACCTTGTGGGAACTATGCACTCCTTGCAATAAAGCTCTTAGAAAAGAAACAATTGAAACTTATAAAAACATGATAGATTTCTACACTTAACCATGGAATGCATGCTCAAACACATGAACCATATAAAACATAGAGAATAGAAAGAAACATCAAAATGCTCAATGAACTCAGAAGAATACAACAACACACATTTGGAATAAAACTTCTCTATCTATATTCCTTCAGTAAAATGTATAGAAGTTCTTACAACTCTCTACAATTCACCAAAATCTTCCACAACTCTCTAAGATAATGATAAGAAACAATAAAAATAACCTTCAACTCTCTTAGATAATGATCAACAACCTCTTTTGGGCATACCATACATACATTTATACATGGAGTGGCTTCTCGAGCCTTCCCTCCAACCTACCTTAGTGATATCATGTCAGAGTTAAGACATTCACCTACTTATCCCTATTACAATAAATGGAATTTACATTCAGATATGAGTTGATGCTGCATATATGTACAATCCTACAAATAGTTAGGATGATTACAATGATCTGGAGCGCATACATGGCTCTTGACTCAAAATATTTAAAAGGGCATTAAATTTCAATGTTTAAAAAAAATTAATATGATGCACCTTCCTCTGGAGTTTGAAACTGAATTGAAAGCATGTTCGGTGTTGAATTGTCCTCCACTTGGCCTCTTCAAGATTGATGGCGATGCTCCTACATCAATTTTCCTCATAATAGTAGGCACCAAACCAATGTTATAAATATTTGTAGACACCAACCTACTGGAGAGAAAAATCCCCATTTGTACAAATGTTGGTAGGAACCAACCTACTCTTAAAAATATTTGTAGAGACCAATCCAATGGAGACACCAATCCCCACCACTAAGCCCCAACTTAGCAAGAGATGACAATATATTTATTTTATGTTTTTAGGCACTAACCTAGTAGTGTAATATCCCAAGGCCAAGACCTGGTTGTAATTATGAATGTAACATGTTTTTTAGGCTGGTGATCCAAGTAATTATAAGTTGGTAGGCTTATGTGTTTATTAGGCTAGAAATCCTAGATGTTAAATGCTAGGAGCCTATTTTGTACATGTAAATATTCATATTATCAATATAACAACATCGTTGCATGTAAACGACCATGAAGAAAGCATTATGGGGGACTAATCTCCACTAGGATGGGTAAGGGAAGGGGGCTGAGAGGCTAGGACAAGAGGCTAATCTTAAGGGCTTAACCCAAGGGAATATTATAATATATTTCCGAAAATAATAAAGTTGGGAAATAAACCCTAATATCCTAAGTTCCTTTGGGAAAATGGAACGAACTCCAAGTGGAGAGGGATGAGCCCCCAAGAGAGCCATGTGTCAACCTACGCGCATGTATTTTTATGGGGGGAAATCCGTCATTGTGGGGGGGCTCACCATTTTCTTTTCTCTCCATGCTCCCCACTCATGCAAGTACTGATACTGAGAATTCACGCAAACAACCATGTTTTTCCCTCCTTCTTTGACCTCCACAACCTCTAAAACTTGCACACACCTCTGAGCACGCATGCACCTCTGGAACCTGCCAACATTGAGCCATATCTTGTGCATTTATGAAATGACCAACATACCTATACCTTAGTTGAATTATGAAGGGGTTCACTGGAGCTACTGTTGGTTATCTGAGAATGGGAGTGAAGAAGCGCATTGTCAGGCCCGTGGATAGAAGAAGTAGGCTGTCATTCCTATGAGCAACGCTTACCAGGTGAGAGAGTGTGTTGAGGAAGTGAGTTCTTCTGGAGGGAGTCCAGTAGAATCTACATAACTCTGAGAATTCCTTATTCAACCTATTGTTGAAGCCCCGGAAAGAAGGGTGAATCAGTCGATGAACTGTGGGACAGTGAAGGTGTATACTCCTAGGGTGGGACAAGCATGTGGGGAATAAGATTCTATGAGCTATGGGCGTAAGTAGCCCCTTGGAGGAAATCCTTCCTGTTGTACTGTGCAACTTCCTATTGTCTCTGCCTAGCCTAGGAATCCCTTGCCCGGTGGAGTTTAGTCCCAACTCATGGGTGACCCACTGCTGAGAGTAATGAGAAGTGTGGTCTAAGGATGGGAGGTTCATTGAAGGTCTACACACAGTTGGTGTACTTCAATTAAGAGAAAAGTATATTTTTTGTGCTTAATGGCTAAATGATGTATTTAAGTGAATGTCTGTGATTATTGTAATAATATCATGTGTTTTGATGCATGAATGTTTCCATATTATCTCTTTCATTTCCTGTTAAGTTTATATGTGAATATTTTCACAAAAGAGATCTGTCTGAGGTAGCATGCCCCAGCCTGTTGATGGTTCGGTCGGGGATGTTAAAAATTGGTATCA
The DNA here is from genome assembly GCA_032191745.1 of Picea mariana. Taxonomy (NCBI): domain Eukaryota; kingdom Viridiplantae; phylum Streptophyta; class Pinopsida; order Pinales; family Pinaceae; genus Picea; species Picea mariana. The sequence goes on along the minus strand of JASDQU010306989.1, from coordinate 34,390 downwards.
GAGAAAAAATATGTTTAATCAGTGACGATGATCATCCTATTGGTGGTTGGGGATGTTACAAAGTGGTATCAAATCCCATGGTTTCAACACTGAGATTGGATGGACCATGTAAGTGGTTAATGAAACAAATGTTTCAGAGTGAATTGTTGTCAAAACTGACAAAATATGAGTTAAGAGCACCCCTGGGTGCCAAGAGAATACCTTGGCTATGTTATAAATCTGAAGAGGTATGACGGTTGATGGAATGGAAACAGAGAAAGATGTCACAACAACCATTTTGTTGGGCCACAAGGTTTGAATTGGGATGTAAGATCTGTGCGGGGGGGAATGCCAACTTTTCAATCCATTAGACATGGAAAAAGGTGCATGAAATTTAACCTCCAAGTCCTTCAGACTTCATGAATTCAGTGAATTTTATGTGTTATAGAGAAAAAGGGGTCGAAGCGCGAAGTTCTGAAGTCCCGAAGAGGATCTACACTGTAGATCCGGGGATAAGTGTTTACCGTTGGATTTGACCAAGGATAGATCAGAGTCGTTAGGTCAATCCAAGAGAAGAAGGTAAGGCACATTGGTGAAAAATAGATATCAGTCATCAGATCAGTGTGTGGGTGGTTGTGAGGCGTATATCTCATATCCGTTCGGAAATTCGACATTCGAGAGAAAAACAGTGAGCTAAGGAGAAAACCCTCCGAAGTCCCAAAGTCCGAACTTAATCCAAACTGTTCATCAAAAGAAACACGCGTCGGCAGATTGGATTGTTTGAGAATTAGACATTCAGAAGAAACAAGGTGTGATAGAGTGAAAACTCTCGAAGTCCCAAAGTTCGTAGTTAATTCAGATCGTTTGTCAAAAGAAACACATGTTGGAAGATTGGCTTGTTCGAGAATTTGACATTTGGGAGAAGCAAGGTGCGATAGAGTTGAAACTCCTGAAGTCCCAAATTCCAGAGTTCATCTAGACCATTCATAAAAGAAGATGTTTGTCAGAAGATCAACTTATTTGGAGTTCAACGTTCGGGAGAATTGGAGTGTGGTAGTGTGGAATCTCTTGAAGCCCCGAAGCCCAAAGTCTTGAATCCGAAGAACATAAGTGGGGTGGCATGATGATGTTGCCTGTGGTGATGTGGACCTTTCCTAGAGATGACACGTGCCACCACCTTAATTGTTAACAATTGTACTATGTGGACCTCGAAAGATAAGAAAGTTCGGGAGTTCGACATTTGGGAGAATTGGATTGTACAAGTGTAAAACATTCTGAAGCTCAAAGTCTCGAAGTGACATGGCCTACTAAAGTTATCAGGGATAATTTGGACACATGGAATGTGTGCCACATGTCAGTGAGTTAAGAACCTTTGGAAGATAGAAATTCTAGTTAGAACATGACATGTGTCACCCATCATATTGGGCCATGTGTCTTCTTCTAGTATTTTTCCATGTGGCACTCCTCTCGAGCATGGTTAGTGGGGCCCTTGATGAACACATAAAGTAGTTAAAAACTAGATCGGGCTCATGATAAATTGACCCCAGTAAATGCGTGGTGCCATATCGTGAAGTCAAGAGACTTGGTACTCAGGAGGAAAGGTGTTATAGTTAGCATTGAGTAGAGAACTCCCGAAGGCCGGATTTAATCTCAACCGTTGGTCACATGGGACGCGTGGCATCAGATCCCAAGGTCTGGAGACTTGAAACTATGGAACAAATGGTTCATGATTGAGTGGGAGGAAGAAATCCCTGATGTCATGTATCACGGAAGTGACATGATGTGATGATGCCATCGAGGGTGACGTGGATCTCCCCTAAGAATGACAAGTTTCATATGAATTTGTACTTGGAAACAACTGTAGCAGTCTAGATACTTGGAAATCTAGAAGGATTGAGTGTATGGACAATCTGAAACTCCCAAATCCCAGAGTTCTATATTAAATATTAGTCATTGGATGTTGGGAGGCCGAGGACCGTTGATCCACGCCACTTCACGAGTTTGCCATTATGACACTCTGGGAGATTTGTTGTGATGTTGTTAGGAAACCGCCGAAGCCGAGAGTCTAGTTGCTCCTATCCACCGTAGACCTGGACAGGGAATGTGGAACGTAGATCCACCGTCCTTTGCAAGTTCACCAGTTCAATGTTCTGTGATGTTTCTGATGTGAGAAAAGGGAAACCTCTGAAGCTCCAGAGCCTCGAAGTTTCAAGGCTCTGGATAAGCACCAAACTATTATCACTTAGTCACAGCCATGGTCACATGTGAATTAGGGGATGAAGAAAAAGTGGTTAGCACCCGAAATTGAATTATAGAATAGAACATGGCTCAGCGATAGAGTCATGGCGATTATTGATCGACCAAAGACTTGCCAAAAATGGAGTCTCATATTCTTTTGTTGAATCAAATTGTTTAAGTTATTCTGGAAAATTATTAACTCTAATAGCCTGAAAAAATTTGGTTGACTGCACATTTTGCAGAGTTCACAATTGTCAGAACCAAACCAAATTGTTACATAGTGTAGAGAAATGGAGGAGGCACAGGATGCTTACAGTCTGGAGGATGAAGTTAGAGGAATGGATGTCAATTTTGGAGTTGAAGGAACAAACTCCAATGGGAATGGAGAAGAAATAGATAAATACGTGAACATGATGAAAATCATTAAAAATTTGGAAAAATATGTCCAAATTCGCCACACAGATAATGAAAGGATTAGTAAAGACAATCGAAAACAGGAAGAATTCAATATGAAGTTAATGCGGATCCTGGAAAGAATTGAAAATAAGTTGGATAAGGAAAGTGGATCCAACAAATCAGGGAGCCACAGGTCCCTTGATGAGGAAAGAAGAGAAATAAGTGGTAACATACATCACCAACACTCCCAAAGGCATTCCAAAAGGAGGCCACACAACATTTCAATACCATCTCCTACGAGAAAGCATAGGAGATTTGAAGTGGATAAACTGAAGAGTGAAATGAATAAGATCAAACCTCCTACTTTTGATGGAGAGCACCAGAAAGATGAAGAGGTTGAGACATGGCTACTTGGCATGAGGAAATATTTCCAATTGCATAAGTATTCCTCTCATGCAGAAGGAAGAATTCCAATCTATCAGCTGAAAGGAAAGGAATCCATGTGATGGGATCATCTTGTGAAAGTGTAGCACCTTAGAGAGAAGGATGTCACATGGAAGGAATTCAAGAAACATTTTAAAAAGAAGTACTTAACCGAGAGATATTATGACAAGAAGATGAAAGAGTTATTTGAAATTAAATTTGGCAGCATGACTATAGATGAATATGAAAGGATATTTCTATATCTTTTGAAGTATGTTCCTTTTATTAAGGATGAGACATTCAAGATCCAAAGATATCTGAGTGGGATGCCATATTTTATCAGTGACAAAATCAATTATGATGATCCTAAAAATATGGAAGAAACCATAAGGAAGGCAACATGTTTATATGATCATCATAGGGGAAATCTTACTTTCCAAATATCTTGGAGAGATAAGATGAATTTTAAGAAGGATTAAAGGAAGAAGGGGAGAAAGCCACCATTTTTTAGAAATAGTCGTCTA
>JASDQU010306989.1:17284-30733 GCA_032191745.1 Picea mariana | reverse complement strand
CAATAAATGCTATTTACATTCAGATATGAACCAATGATCCATCTCTGTACAATCCTACAAATAGTTAATATTATTACAATGATCTGGATCACATACATGTCTCTTGCCTCAAAATATTTAAAAGGGCATTAAATTTCAATGTTTTCAAAAATTTAAGATGATGCGCCCTCCTCTGGAATTTAAAACTGATTTGAATGCGTGTTCGGCACTGAGAAGTCCTCCACTCGGACTCTTCGAGATTGATGGAGATTCCCATAGATCATAATCCTCACCTAATAAAAACATGAGCTCCTGTTCATGGCCCTGTTACTACTATAGTTGAAGTCCTTCTGGGTCCCAAACCTTAATTTCAAATTGTCTCCTTGTCTCTTTCCCTTGGTCTTGATGTTGTTGTTCCCCTGTTGTTGCAGGCTCTTCTCTTGGTTTCCAAACCTTGATCTATAGGGATTCACCTAATTTATCTTCTCCCACTGAGTGAGTATTGAATCTGAATACTCCTCTAGGGGATTTTTCTAGTTAACCACTATGCAGGTTTTATATCCCTTTTCTTCCTTGTGAAAATAACATGATTTTTTCCATTCTCCTCCTGTTTAATAGTCTCTAATGACTAGCTTTCCATTGTGCCTGTTACCACACACAAGTTGTTAGTTTCAAAAACCTCTTCTTGGGATGTCTTCTGTATCACTTCCTCACAAACATGAGCATCTATCAAATTCATTTTGAGAGATATACATATCTCTCCTAACCACTATGCAGGTTTTATATCCCTTTTCTTCCTTGTGAAAATAACATGATTTTTTCCATTCTCCTCCTGTTTAATAGTCTCTAATGACTAGCTTTCCATTGTGCCTGTTACCACACACAAGTTGTTAGTTTCAAAAACCTCTTCTTGGGATGTCTTCTGTATCACTTCCTCACAAACATGAGCATCTATCAAATTCATTTTGAGAGATATACATATCTCTCCTATCCTCATCTTACAATACTGGGGATTTTATTCCTCCTCCAAAGGTTCCTTCTCACTCATGAGAAGTGTGTTTGAACTAGCCTCCTCTTTAGTTCCTCTCTCTCCTATTGGCAGCAACATATGTGTATGACCATTCCTTTCAAGGGTGTAATTATTATTCCTCCCATCATGTATGAACTTCCTATCATATTTCCATGTTCTCTCCAAAAAAACATGACAAACATCCATGTGTATGACATCACACAAAATTTCATCTCTATACCCACCAATCTTAAATTCGACTTTGCATTGTTGACTTACCATCACTTGGTGTCCCTTCTGCAGTCATGATACCTTGTACGGGTTTAGATGTGCAATTTTCTCCATCTCTGTCTTCTCCACCATCTCTGTGGATGCTAAATTATCAATGCTTCCATTGTCTATGATTACTTTTCATACCCTGTCTTTGGTCTTGCAAGAAGTTCTGAATAGGTTGTTCCTCTCGACTAGTTTCTCGACCTCCTTCTCTAGTTTTAAGAGAACCTTTCTCATCATGAGTGATGTTCCTTTCTCTAATCTTTTTCTTCCCTCTTTGTCTCCATATCCTTTTTTTGTTCTTCAAAGATGTGAGATCCATTGGCTCCCATATTCCTTCTCTCGGGACATTCCCAAGACATGTGCCCTTGCTTTCCATAGGAATAACATTTTATCTCTCCTCCTCTTCCTCCTCCTCTCCTTCTAGGAAAACGGTTTCTGCCACCATAGTTTTCACCCCTATATATTTCTCCTCTAGTATCTTTCATGTGGTTTTCATAGCTACCAATTTCTTCTCCCACCTTCTGGAACATTTCCCTCGTGGTTCCTTCCCTTTTGTCAAGATTATTTACTCTACTCCGTTGGATTTGTTTTCTGGCCAAATTTTCCCTTGCTTTTAGTGCCACATGATAAGAATCCTCCATTTTCATTACAGTCATCATGATGATATCATCTTGTATCTCATACCTCAGGCCATTTATGTACCTGACAGTCTTTACCTCATCACTCTAATGATGTCCTGCTATGATGTTCAACCTGTAAAATTATTCAGTGTACTCCTTCACTTACACACCTTTCTATCTCAGGTTCTACAATCTCCTGAACAAATCTATCTGATAATCCTTCAGTATAAAATTATCCTTCATCTTAGCTACCATCCTATCCCAACTCTTGATTTTTTTCTTAACCTTTCTCCTTTTCTCATCCTGCAGTTCATCCCACCATAGTGTTTCATGTCCTTTTAGTTTTGTGACAACATGCTTCACTTTATTTTCATTATCAATCTCCTCATAATCAAAGTACTTGTCTAAATTCCTTATCCAATGTAGCATCTCTTCAACGTCCAAGTTTCACTCGTACATTGGGACCTCTATTTTTTCTTTAGCTCCCATTATTACAATAGACCTCAACAAGTGTTCTTCTGCAACTTCTTCTCTTGCAACTCCTTCTAATTCTATTTCTTCACTTTCAACCTCACTAATGTCACCAACATCTGTTTCTCTCCTCTGCATTGTCTCCATGGTGTCTAACCTTTCATGTAGTTGCCTCATTTCTTCCTCCATAGTTGGATTTTCTACATGTTTGTTCCTGCGTCCTCTTGGTGACATGGCTCTAAGATGTCTCCTTGGTGGCATAGTGCTAAACCTACTTCCTCACAAAGCTAAAAATTCATGCTTTGATATAATTTGATGCAAACCCCCCACCTTCACCTAGATTATACGTGACCTCTCGATCAAAGGATCTTCAAACTTCGGGAGCTTGATCAACTCTCATGTTTGACCCAACCTTCAATTTATTTTTCCATGAGTCTTTCTCTTATAATTCGGGCCAAAAGTACCTTTCGAAGAGATTTTTTTGGTCAAGTAAGAGGTCCATGTGACTCTGGCTCAAAACTAGGGGCTTATTCCCCTTACTCTGCTCAATTTGAGACTTCAAAACATCCAGCCTCTGGGATCCTAAAGAAACAATCCCCACGATCCTCCTGAACCATGAATTCATGGAGCATCAAATCCCTATAGGATTGACGGCTCAAAAACCCTGTTAAAATCAATGGTTGTAAAAGATTCAGTAATAGGAGCTTCGAGGCGTATTACCTCCTCTAACACATAGTCTTCCTGGAAAGATGAACTCCGAAGGAGATCTAATGGCCTTGAATCCTCAATCAAATCGACGGTACTGTCTTGCTCTGTCCTTCGGGAGCCTTGGTACTCTTTACTCCAAGAAACTTTTGAACTCGTTGATATTCTGACACTTGTCTTCAAGACCAACGGTCTTGATGGACTCTAGGACTCTAGTCTCTAGGAGTCCTCAATCCTTTGAACAAATATTCCTCCCAAACCCCAAAGTAGCGAAGAGATGGGTCTATCACCACATCTCACTCCATCCAAAGTCCAGGATGGAGTTTAGGCCTCCTGGTATTCACAATATTAGGACTTCACAAACTTCCACCTTGAGTCCCTCCGAAGCACTATTTATCTAGAATGCATAATCGAATTACATGTATCCTTGGGATATCTAATTACCACGATTAGTTCAGAAATTCAGGGGCCTATACCCTTCCGTTCTTCCAACCTTTCGAACATGCAAAGCCGAAAGGACTTCAATGCTTAACTATGGTGCAACTTTCCTCCTATCAGATGCTTTTTGGATCACCATCTAGCTCCCGAATGGATCTTGTGCATTTCTCTCCTACCTTTGATGATATTCCTTTCCTTAGATATTTAGAACGCGAATTCCCTCTGAGCTTGAATGTTTCAAATGGTTTCGAACCTCGACGCCCACCTAGCACTCTCCTCCACTTGAACTTTGATAATACTTCACTTTCCTTAGATAGTTTTGACAGTGTCGGCCCCTCTGCACTCCTTGCAAGGGTATTTCAATAGAGAACGATATACTTGAAGGAGTATATCTGTGAAAACCTTGCATGAACTCTGCAACGATTTCCTCTATCTCTCTTGAGCTTCAATAACTCTATCCTAACTCCTATTCTGTGCACTCCTTGCGTCTCTGGAACTTCTCCTATGATATTTCTCCCACACTTAACAAACTTTCTCGCCCGACGCACACCTTACATGGGTCCTTCCAGAATTATTGTTCTTCAAAGAACAATTGTGCATTCCTCACACCGATTCTCCCACNTGTGCATTCCTCACACCGATTCTCCCAAATATTCACGTTATCTCTCTTGATCTTATGAGTCAAACTCGACTCTTCCTGTGCACACCTTGTGGGAACTATGCACTCCTTGCAATAGAGCTCTTAGAAGAGAAACAATTGAAACTTATAAAAACAAGATAGATTTCTACACTTAACCATGGAATGCATGCTCAAACACATGAACCATATATAACATAGAGAATAGAAAGAAACATCAAAATGCTCAATTAACTCAGAAGAATACAACAACACACATTTGGAATAAAACTTCTCTATCTATATTCCTTCAGTAAAATGTATAGAAGTGCTTACAACTCTCTACAATTCACCAAAATCTTCAACAACTCTCTAACATAATGATAAGAAACAATAACAATAACCTTCAACTCTCTTAGATAATGATCAACAACCTCATTTGGGAATACCATACATACATTTATACATAGAGTGGCTTCTCGAGCCTTCCCTTCAACCTACCTTAGTGATATCATGTCACAGTTAAGACATTCACCTACTTATCCCTACTACAATAAATGGAATTTACATTCAGATATGAGTTGATTCTCCATATATGTACAATCCTACAAATAGTTAGGATGATTACAATGATCTGGAGCGCATACATGGCTCTTCACTCAAAATATTTGAAAGGGCATTAAATTTCAATGTTTTAAAAAATTTAATATGATGCGCCTTCCTCTGGAGTTTGAAACTGAATTGAAAGAATGTTGGGTGTTGAATTGTCCTCCACTTGGCCTCTTCAAGATTGATGGCAATGCTCCTACATCAATTTTCCTTGTAACAATAGGCACCAAACCAATGTTATAAATATTTGTAGACACCAACCTACTGGAGAGAAGAATCCCCATTTGTACAAATGTTGGTAGGAACCAACCTACGCTTAAAAATATTTGTAGAGACCAATCCAATGGAGACACCAATCCCCACCACTAAGCCCCAACTTAGCAAGAGATGCCAATATATTTATTTTATGTTTTTAGGCACTAACCTAGTAGTGTAATATCCCAAGGCCGAGACTTGGTTGTAATTATGAATGTAACATGTTTTTTAGGCTGGTGATCCGAGTAATTAAAAGTTGGTAGGCTTATGTGTTTATTAGGCTAGAAATCCTAGATGTTAAATGCTAGGAGCCTGTTCTGTACATGTAAATATTCATATTATCAATATAAAAAACATCGTTGCATGTAAAATGACCATGAAGAAAGCGTTATGGGGGACTAATATCCACTAGGATGGGTAAGGGAAGGGGGCTGAGAGGCTAGGAGAAGAGGCTAATCTTGAGGGCTTAACCCAAGGGAATATTATAATATATTTTCGAAAATAATAAAGTTGGGAAATAAACCCTAATATCCTAAGTTCCTTTGGGAAAATGGAACGAACTCCAAGTGGAGAGGGATGAGCCCCCAAGAGAGCCATGTGTCAACCTACACGCATGTAGTTTTATGGGGGGAAATCCGTCGTTGTGGGGGGGCTCATCATTTTTTTTTCTCTCCATGATCCCCACTCATGCAAGTACTGATACTGAGCATTCATGCAAACAACCATGTTTTTCCCTCCTTCTTTGACCTCCACAACCTCTAAAACCTGCACACACCTCTAAGCACGCACGCACCTCTGGAACCTTCCAACATTGAGCCATATCTTGTGCATTTCTGAAATGACCAACATACTTGTACCTTAGCTGAATTATGAAGGGGTTCACTAGAGCTACTACTGGTTATCTGAGAATGGGAGTGAAGAAGCACATTGTCAGGCCCGTGGATAGAAGAAGTAGTTTGTCATTCCTATGAGCAATGCTTTCCAGGTGAGAGAGTGTATTGAGGAAGTGAGTTCTTCTGGAGGGAGTCCAGTAGCATCTACATAACTCTGAGAATTCCTGATTCAACCTGTTGTTGAAGCCCCAGAAATAAGGGTGAAGCAGTCGATGGATTGTGGGACAGTGAAGGTGTATACACCTAGGGTAGGAAAAGCATGTGGGGAATGAGAGTCTATGAGCTATGAGCGTAAGTGGCCCTTGGAGGAAATCCTTCTCATTGTACTGTGCAACTTCCTGTTGTCCTTGCCTAGCCTAGGAATCCCTTGCCCGATGGAGTTTAGTACTAGCTCAGGGGTGACCCACTGCTAAGAGTGATGAGAAGCGTGGTCTAAGGATGGAAGGTTCATCAAAGGTCTGCACACAGTTGGTGTACTTCAATTAAAAGAAAAGTATATTTTTTGTGCTTAATGGCTAAATGATGTATTTAAGTGAATGTCTGTGATTCTTGTAATAATATCATGCTTTTTGATGCACAAATGTTGTCATATTATCTCTTTCATTTCCTGTTAAGTTTATATGTGAATATTTTCACAAAAGAGCTCTGTTTGAGGTAGCATTCCTCGGCCTGTTGATGGTTCGGTCGGGGACGTTACAAATTGGTATCAGAGAAAAAATATGTTTAATCAGTGATGATGTTCATCCTGTTGGTGGTTGGGGATGTTACAAAGTGGTATCAGAGCCCATGGTTTCAACACTGAGATTGGATGGGCCGTGTAAGTGGTTAATGAAACAAAGGTTTCAGAGTGAATTGTTTTCAAAACTGACAAAATATGAGTTAAGAGCACCGCTGGGTGCCAAGAGAATACATTGGCTGTGTTATGAATCTCAAGAGGTATAATGGTTGATGGAATGGAAACAGAGAAAGACGGCACAACAACCATTGTGTTGGGCCACAAGGTTTGAATTGGGATGTAAGATCTGTGCGAGGGGGAATGCCAACTTTTCCAGCCATTAGACATGGAAAAAAGTGCATGAAATTTAACCTTCAAGTCCTTCGGACTTCATGACTTCAGTGAAGTTTATGTGTTATAGAGAAAAAGGTGTCGAAACATGAAGTTCTGAATTTCTAAAGAGGATCTACACCGTAGATCCGGGGATAAGTGTTTACCGTTGGATTTGACCAAGGATAGATCAGAGCCGTTAGATCAATCCAAGAGAAGAAGGTAAGGCACATCAGTGAAAAATAGATCTCAGTCGTCAGATTAGTGTGTGGGTGGTTGTGAGACATATATCTCATAGCCGTTTGGAAATTTGGCATTCGAGAGAAAAACAGTGTGCTAAGGAAAAAACCCTTTGAATTCCCAAATTCCGAACTTAATTCAAACCGTTCATCAAAAGAAACACGCGTCGGTGGATTGGATTGTTCAAGAATTAGACATTTAGAAGAAACAAGGTGTGATAGAGTGAAAACTCTCGAAGTCCCAAAGTCCGTAGTTAATTCAGATCGTTTGTCAAAAGAAACGCATGTTGGAAGATTGGCTTGTTCGAGAATTTAACATTTGGGAGAAGCAAGGTGCGATAGAGTTGAAACTCCTGAAGTCCCAAATTCCAGAGTTCATCTATACCATTCATAAAAGAAGACATTTGTCAGAAGATCAACTTATTTGGAGTTCAACGTTCGGGAGAATTGGAGTGTGCTAGTGTGGAATCTCTCGAAGCCCCGAAGCCCGAAGTCTCGAATCCGAAGAACATAAGTGGGGTGGCATGATGATGTCACCTGTGGTGATGTGGACCTTTCCTAAAGATTCCACGTGCCACCACCTTAATTTTTAACAATTGTACTATGTGGACCTCGAAAGGTAATAAAGTTCAGGAATTTGACATTCGGGAGAATTGGATTGTGCAAGTGTAAAACATTCTGAAGCTCAAAGTCTCGAAGTGACATGGCCTGCTAAAGTCACCAGGGATAATTTGGACACATGGAATGTGTCCCATGTGTCATTGAGTTAAGAACCTTTGGAAGATAGAAATTCTAGTTAGAACATGACATGTGTCACCCGTCATATTGGGCCCATGTGTCTTCTTCTAATATTTCGCCATGTGGCACTCCTCTCGAGCATAGTTAGTGGGGCCCTTGATGAACACATAAAGTAGTTAAAAACTAGACTGGGCCCATGATAAATTGACCCCAGTAGACGCATGGTGCCATATCGTGAAGTCAAGAGACTTGGTACTCAGGAGGGAAGGTGTTACAGTTAGCATTGCGTAGAGAAATCCCGAAGGCTGAATTCAATCTCAACCGTTGGTCACATGGGACACATGGCATCAGATCCCAAGGTCTAGAGACTTGACACTATGGAACAAATGGTTCATGATTGAGTGGGAGGAAGAAATCCTTGATGTCATGTATCACCGAAGTGACGTGATGTGATGATTCCATCGAGGGTGACGTGGATATCCCCTAAGAATGACATGTGTCATATGAATTTGTACTTGGAAACAACTGTAGCAGTCTAGATACTTGGAAATCTGGAAGGATTGAGTGTATGCACAGTTTGAAACTCCCAAATCCCGGAGTTCTTTATTAAATATTAGTTGTTGGATGTTGGGAGGCTGAGGACCGTTGATCCACCCCACTTCGTGAGTTTGCCATTGCGACACTCTAGGATATTTGTTGTGATGTGGTTAGGAAACTGCCGAAGTCGAGAGTCTAGTTTCTCCTATCCACCGTAGACCTGAATAGGGAATGTGGAACGTAGATCCACCGTCGTTCGCAAGTTCACTAGTTCAATGTTCTGTGATGTTTGTGATGTGAGAAAAGGGAAACCTCTGAAGCTGCAGAGCCTTAAAGTTTCAAGGCTCTAGATAAGCACCAAACTATTATCACTTAGTCACAACCATGGTCACATGTGAATTAAGGGATGAAGAAAAAGGGGTTAGTGCCCGAAATTGAATTGTAGAATAGAACATGGCTCAATGATAGAGTCATGGAGATTATTGATCGACCAAAGACCTGCCAAAAATGGAGTCTCATATTCTTTTGTTGAATAAGATTGTTTAAGTTATTATGGAAAATTATTAACTTTAATAGCCTGAAAAAATTTGGTTGACTGCACATTTTACATAGTTCACAATTTTCAGAACCGAACCAAATTGTTACATAGTGTAGAGAAATGGAGGAGGCATAGGATGCTTATAGTCCGGACGATGAAGTTAGAGGAATGGATGTCAATTTTGGAGTTGAGGGAACAAACTCCAATGGGAATGGATAAGAAATAGATAAATACGTGAACATGATGAAAATCATTAAAAATTTGGAAAAATATGTCCAAATTCACCACACAGATAACAAAAGGATTAGTAAAGACAAGCGAAAACAGGAAGACTTCAATAGGAAGTTAATGCAGATCCTGGAAAGAATTGAAAATAAGTTGGATAAGGAAAGTGGATCCAACAAATCAGGGAGCCACAGGTCCCTTGATGAGGAAAGAAGAGAAATAAGTGGTAACATACATCACCAACACTCCCAAAGGCATTCCAAAAGGAGGCCACACAAAATTTCAATACCATCTCCTACGATAAAGCATAGGAGATTTGAAGTGTATGAACTTAAGGGTGAAATGAATAAGATCAAACCTCCTACTTTTGATGGAGAGCACCAGAAAGATGAAGAGGTTGAGACATGGCTACTTGGCATGAGGAAATATTTCCAATTGCATAAATATTCCTCTCATGCAGAAGGAAGAATTCCAATCTATCAACTGAAAGGAAAGGAATCCATGTGATGGGATCATCTTGTGAAAGTGTAGCACATTAGAGAGAAGGATGTCACATGGAAGGAATTCAAGAAACATTTTAAAAAGAAGTACTTAACCGAGAGATACTATGACAAGAAGATGAAAGAGTTCTTTGAAATTAAATTTGGTAGCATGACTATAGATGAATATGAAAGGATATTTCTATAGTTTTTGAAGTATGTCCCTTTTATTAAGGACGAGACATTCAAGATCTAAAGATATCTGAGTGGGATGCCATATTTTATCAGTGATGAAATCAATTATGATCATCCTAAAAATATGGAAGAAACCATAAGGAAGGCAACATTTTTATATGATCAACATAGGGGAAAGATTACTTTCCAAATATCTTGGGAAGATAAGAGGAATTTTAAGAAGGAGCAAAGGAAGAAGGGGAGAAAGCCACCATTTTTTAGAAATAGTCCTCAAGGACAGCTAGTTTTGAGGGAGGATAGGATGGCTGAAGTATAAATATTTACCTCATAGAAAGGAAAAGGTGAGAAATTTTCACAATGTTCAACAAGTATAAACAATGGAGAACATGGGAAGAAGAGTACCAAGAATCTATGAAGCCCTGAACAACAAGCAAGATGATTTTCAATCACACACGATTGAAGTTGAAGGTATGATCAATAACCATTCATTTACTATTTTAATTGTTTCGAGGGATATTCATAGCTATATAGATCCTAAGGTAATGGAAATATTTCAATTACCAAGAAGTAAGCATGGAAAATCTTGGTTGGTGCAGCTGGCTACATGATCCAAGATAAAGGTTGTTGAGTTGGTTAAATCATGTCTAGTGGGCATGAATGGACTGAGTACCAAGGTAGATTTGAACATATTGTCATTGGGATCATATGATTACCTAATTGGTATTGATTGGTTGGACCAACACCATGACATATTAGACTATCATAACAAGAAATTCACTTTCTTGGACAAGGAAGGAAATCAAGGAGAAGTCCAAGGAATTCCTAGGGTAGTTACTATCTGGGAAATCTCAACAATATAGCTAAAGAAGTGTTACAGGAAGGGTTGCCAAATATTTGTAGCCCATATGGATGAAGCACCTAAGGATAAGTTGCCAAAATTGGAGGATCATGCAGTCCTGAAATATTTTGAATATTTTTTCAAGGAGATACCAGGGCCACCTCCAAAGAAAGATATTGATTTATCTATATATTTGATGCTTGGGGTAGCTCCAATATCAAAGACTCCCTACCAGATAAGCACACCAGAACTGAAAGAACTGCAAATGGAGCTTGAAGAACTTAAAAAAAAGGGTTACATATTCCCAAGTGTGTCACCTTGGGGTGCCCCAATGTTATTTGTGAAGAAGAAAGATGGGACCCTGAGATTGTGCATTGACTTCAGGTAGTTAAATAAAGTAACTATAAAGAAAAAGTATCCTCTACCAAGCATCGATGATCTCTTCAATCAATTGAAGGATGTAAGGATATTTTCAAAGATAGATATCAGGTCAGGATACCATCAGGTAAGGATTAAAGATGAAGACATCAACAAGAACACCTTTAGTACAAGGTATGGTCATTATGAGTTCACAGTGGTGACATTTGAGTTATCAAATGCACCAACTTCTTTCATGTGCTTAATGAATGGTGTTTTCCGAGAATATTTAGACAAGTTTGTCATTGTATTTTTGGATGACATCCTTGTATATTCCAAGACAGAGGAAGAGAATGAGCATCACTTGAGGATGGTGTTACAGGTGCTAAGAGAGCACCAATTTTCTGCTAAGTTGAGAAAGTGCTCATTTTTCCAAAATCAAATCCACTATTTGGGACATATAATATCCTAAGAGGGAATAGTAGTAGACCCTAAAAAGATTAAAGTTGTTAAAGGGTGGGAAACACTTAATAATGTGACATAATTCATATCCTTCATGGGTCTAGCTGGCTACTACATGAGATTCATTACATGCTTTTCGAGGATTACTCACCCAATCACTTCCTTGCAAAAAAAAGGGGTAAAGTTCTAATGGACAAAAGAACGTGAAAAGAGCTGCCAACAATTGAAGCAATTGTTAACCAGTGCTCCAATTTTGAAGATTGCAGATCCGGATGAAGAATTCGTGGTTTTCACATATGCATGAAAAGAAGGATTGGTTGGATTCCACAAGAATAATGATTTTTTGATATGTTTTGAATCCAGGAAATTTAAAGAGCATGAAAGTCTCTACAACACTCATGATTTGGAATTGGCAGCCATATTACACGCTTTAAAGAAATGGGCACACTACCTCATGGGAAATAAGTTTGAGCTAAGAACAGACCAAAATGGTCTGAAATATTTGTTTGATCATCCTACTTTAAATTATAGGCATAGAAGATGGTTGGGATTCCTATGTGAGTATGAATTTGATATCAAGCACATCAAAGGAAAGGAGAACAAAGTGGTTGATGCACTCAGCAGGAGGGTGCATGAACTACATGCCACAAGAATAAACATCTATCAAACTGATCTTAAAGACATAATTTTGGAGGCTACAAAAGAAGATATGCAGTATATGGTGTTATCACCAATTCTTGTAATGGGGTGTTTTCTCTCTAAATTCGAACCCCTGGCATAAAATGAAAAGAAATGGGGATTAAAAACCCATCAAATGCATTTTATTCAAGGTTTCATCCATGAGAACAATGCACAACACACAAAATAAATCTATTTCGGGTTAAAAATGTAAGAAGGCGGGTGGCTTCAGTATCCAACTACGAGGATTCATCGATGGATTAGATCGACGACCATTAGGTGATCACGATCAAAAAGTTGTGTGAAGCTTAGTGCAGGAGATAGCACCCATATCACCGAAATGATCAAGGTCGTCCAACCAAGAGGATAGGTGGCAGCAGATTAATCATGTCACGAAATCAGGTTTCAGGAGTTTTGGGGGCAGAGTTCTTAGAACTTGTGATACGTGAAGTGTCGATGCCCCTGGAAGTTCTAGCCCCAGGACACAGCCAAAGGACATATGGCAGAGCTAAAGGGAGGAGCTAACACAAGTTAAGCCACGTCGTGATTTCAACAATCGGGAGTCTGAAGGTCAAGGGGTCGACTCCTCCCCATCGTCGATACGCGAAATGCAAGCCCCAGGGTTTGGGCCCATGGTCCTAGCACCCGGTCACATCAAGCAGGCCTGGGGACAAGGGGCTAGCGTTCGTCACTTAGTAGAATTTTTGTATTGATGAGGGATCAATCGTGGCCATATGTCTTGAATCAAATATGGTCGCCGATCTCAGGGTATATGATTTCATGAATCCAAGCATTGGAGATCCTGGAGGCAAGGGGTGTGGGAACTCTCGAATTTGGAAACCATGAAATTTTGTGGGGAATAGGTGCATGGTCACGGCCCCAGGGTCACATGGAGTGGGGAAAAAGAAGAGGAGGGCCACATGGCCTAGTTTGTTTGTTGAAATAGATTGTGGCCATTGGTTTTTTAAAGCCAATCCAACCATCAATATGGAGGGTCATTTCGCGAGTTTGGGGTCAAGAAATTTGAAGGCAGGGGGAGTAAAAATCCCCGAAAGAAGAAGCAATGAAACACCTTGGGAGGTTATTTTTGGCCCATGGTCTTAGCCCAAGGTCAGGTGGAGCAGAAGAAAGATCCACGAAAAGGGACAAAATGTCAGTTAGCCATAGAGAAGGGGTCACCATGTTCTCCACGTGCCAAATCGTCTCGGCAGCATCTGATCCCAATGGAGAAATAAATGTAGGTAGGT
>JASDQU010306989.1:0-16921 GCA_032191745.1 Picea mariana | reverse complement strand
ATCCTTTGTAAATGCTTTGTTAAGACACTCAAAATTGGAGGATCCAGTCGAGGGTGTCTGTGTTGTTGTGATGTATATTTGATCATAGAAATATTATCACTAGTTTTAAGCAGTTTCCTATGTTATTGTTTCTCTCTTACACTGAGTAACTCGGAATTGGAAGATCCAGTTGAGCTGTTACAGTAGCATTTTGATGTAGGTTTGATCACTGTGATTTTGTAACTGTGTCATTTAGACACATTTCAGTGTCACGTTTTTCTTCTCTGAGTTGCTGGAAGGATGGATTCCCATAGTAGTCTTGTTAACCATTCTCACCAAGTCCTCCCTCTATTCATTTTAATATCGACTTACTGACAAAAGTTAGATCAAGACCTCACTTGTTCATGCATAGTCTTGCCCAGTTTTATGAGTTAAAGCAATACTCTCCTGGGTTTGCGCCCATTCGACCACCCCAATTTATTCATTTGTGACATACAAAACTGATGGGTATCAGGCTTACCTTTGCTGCAATCCAAAGGTGACTTATGGTGCTAACATTTCTAGTGCCATTACTGGGGACGAAATTGCATATTTTCCCTTGTATAGAATGACACTAAGCCTCTGATTTTGAAGGTGCATCAGGCATCAGAGCCCTCCAATATTAAGACTGTGCACCTGGAGAATCAACTAAGGTGACTCCACTATCTCAAATCCATTGTTTTAGTGTGGCTGCTTTTGGATACACCTGGAATCCCTTGAGAGAACTCAATGATCAGATCTGGTCTTTGATGGTGAACAAAGACCAGACACACTCTTACTACATATCTTTCACTTGGAAACTCCATGGTTAAGGGATCGATTGGAAACTCCACTGGTTCGTAATGGAAAAAATCCCAGCTCGGAGGTTTGCCCCTTTTGATTTTTCTGTTGTTTATGGTTTTCCTAATGTTGTTCCTGCTCCAGATGAATGGAATGATTATTTGCCTATATTTAGGGGGCATGCAAAGGACAACCTTGCTCAGCATCTCCATGAGTGTCATGAACTCATGCATCAGTCGGGAATACATCATGAGGATGTATTATTTAAAATTTTCATATACTCGTTAGCAGGGGACGCTCGTGAGTGGTACCATTCTTTACCCCCTTCTAGCATTTCTTCACCAGGAGGATTTCATGCAGCCTTTAGTAGGCACTGTCAAAGGTATTATTCCTCTAAGTTTTTCTATTATAATTTTTGTGAGGGATATGAAGGCCATGATCAATATTTGGTTGATTATGATAGATCCTATGAGGATGAAGACGAGGAGGGAGATTATGCTCTGAGTGAGCTGATGGAACTAGTAAAATTTATTTCTGCAAAGATGGATGAGTTCAAGGCAGATCATGATCGTTGCCTTTTTGAGGAATATGCAGAGGATTTTCTAGCCCTTCGATAGGATTTTCTTGGTAGTCCTACTGATGATGTCCATATTGAAGGTTTGATAGCTGAAGAGGCCTTTATTTCTTCTCCCGAGGTCCCTACTAGTCCTATATTTGAAAATTATTTAGATAAGGAGAAATAAAGCCCCACATCACAGTTTGTTGACCAGAAGAGCAACCAGCCTATATATGACAGCTATCAATCAAGTTTTGAGATGGATATGCAAGATTTCCAAGAAAAGATAGCAGAGCCCTATCCTCTATTCATTAATAAAAATTATTATGAAGAAATCAACTATCCTGGGCCAATAGAGATCACCGAGCAACAGTTTGAAGAGCAGTTCTTTCCCACAGGTCATGTTTATGATGAATATGAATCTAACCCTGGGGAGAGACAAGGAGAAGAAGAGAAAGAACCAGAGGAAGGAGAAAATGATCTCTTGTTCAAATCATGTTAACGAACAACCACTGCATGAGATCAGTTAGCCTACACCCACCTTTCAACCCCCTGGGCCTACCAGAGATATTTATCCACGTGTGAATAGTTGTGTAGCAGACAAGGTTGCATGTCACCAATTTTCTGGAGTTTTCCACTGGTCCTATGAGCCTTTGAAGGAATACATGGATTTGTATTTCCTTCATGCTTTGAAGCCTCTCAACCTCATCTCATTAGCACTGGGAGTAGAGCTGAAAGATGTAATTGTTATGCTATCACAATTGCATCAACTATTCTCAAGCAGCGACAGAGTGAAGAAACTTCCATTCAGGAAGTTACTGGAATGACTATGTTGGAATTTTTCTTTTACCTAGCCCCATGTACAAAATAAATTAGTTTAGGACTGTACATAAATAATCTCCTTAGAGCATGTGTGTTTCCTTTGTTTTTACTTTCGGCTGTATGTTTTGAGCTTGACTCCCTAGCCCAGTAGAAGGCGACTGGAACTGCAAATGAGTTCTTAGAGCATCTCAGGGGTGACTCTATCCCCCATGGAGCCAAATGTTATCACCAATTGTTGTAATGGGGTGTTTTCTCTCCAGATTCGATCCCATGGTGTAAAATGCGAAGAAATGGGGCTTAAAAACCCATCAAATGCATTTTATCCAAGGTTGCATCCATGAGTGCAATGCGAAACATGCAGAAGAAATCCATTTCAGGTTAAAAATGTAAGAATGTGGGTGAATTCAATATCCAACGGTAAGGATTCATCGATGGATCATATCGACAACCATCGGGTGATCGCAATCACAGAGTCGCACGAATCTTAGCGTGGGAGATAGCGACCATATCACCGAAATGATCGGGGTCGTCCAACCAAGGGCACATGTGGCAACATATTAAGCATGTCGCAAAATCAGGTTTCGGGAGTTTTGGGGGCAGATTTCTTAGAACTCGCGATACGTTAAGTGCCAATGCCACCGAAAGGTCTAGCCCTGGGACATAACCAAAGGACATATGGAGGATATAAAGGGAGGATCTAACACAAGTTAAGCTAAGGGGTCGACTCCTTCCCATCGCTGATACATGAAATGCAAGCCCCGGGGATTGAGCCCATGGTCCTAGCACCCGATCACATCAAGTAGGCCTTGGGACAAGGGGCTAGTGCTCGTCACTTAGTCGGCTTTTCATATTGAGGAGGGAGAAATCGTGGTCTTCTGTATTGAATCAAATCTGGTTGCCAATCTCAGGGTATATGATTTCACGAATCTAGGCATCTGAGATCCTGGAGGCAAGGGTCATGGGGACTCCTGAATTTGTAAACCCCAAAATTTTGTGGGGAATAGGCCCACGGTAACAGCCCCAGGGTCGCATGGAGTGGGGACATATAAGAGGAGGGCCAAATGGCCAAGTTTGTTTGGTGAAATAGATCATGGCCATCGTTTTTTTAAAGCCAATCCAAACATTGATATGGAGGGTCGTTTTGCGAGTTTGGGGATCAGAAAATTTGAAGGAAGGGGGAGTAAAAATCCCCAAAATAAGAAGTCCCAAAACACCTTGGGAGGTTATTTTTTTCCCATGGTCTCAGTCGGAGGTCAGGTGGAGTAGTAGAAAGAGCCGTGAAAAGGGACAAAATGCCAGTTAGCCATAGGGAAGGGGTCACCACGTTCTCTAGGTGCCAAATTGTCTCGGCCTCCTCTGATCCCAATGGATCAATTAGTGGAGGTATTTGCTAGTAGTTGAAGCTTAAGCTCAACCATGAATCAAAATCCAGGAAGGACTGGATGGGGGGGAGGGCAAGGTAGAGAAGTCTTCCCAAGGTCGCCCTGTCATAAAAAATTTCATGTGAGCGATGTCGATTCAGGTGACATCTGACGAAGGAATTCTGACCAAGTCTCACTTAAGAGACGCCACGCCCTGAGGGTTAGAAGACTTCTGCTGAGGAGGGGAATTTTTTAGTATATACAAGGAGTTTTGTAATTTTGAAAAGGGGGATGCTAGAGATACGCTCGCATTTTAAATTTTTAGCGAGGTCTCTGGTTCTCTGGTTATGCTATGTATTTTGAGATTTCTTGTCTAATGAAAGTCAACCCTTTTCCATCCTTTGTAAATGCCATGTTAAAACACTCGCAATTGGAGGATCCAGTCGAGGGTGTATGTCTTGTTGTGATGTATGTTTGATCATAGCAATATTATCACCCATTTTAAGCAGTTTCCTGTGTTATATTTTCCCTCTTACATTGAGTAACACGGAATTGGAAGATCCAATCAAGCTGTTACAGTAGCATTGTGATGTAGGTTTGATGACTGTGATTTTGTAACTATGTCATTTAGTCACATTGCAGTGTGCTTTTTTTCTTCTCTGAGTTGTTGGAAGGTTGGATTCCCATAGTAGTCTCATTCACCATTCTCACCAAGTCTTCCCTCTACTCAGTTGAATATCAACTTACTGACGGATGTTAGATCAAGACCTCACTTGTTCATGCATAGTCTCGCCTAGTTTTCTGAGTTTAAGCGATACTCTCCTGGGTCTGTGCCCATTCGACCACCTCAATTTATTCACTTGTGACATAGAAAATCGATGGGTATTAGGCTTACCTCTGCTGCAATCCAGATGTGACTTGTGGTGCTAACACATGGAAATGGTAACAAAGTTTCAAAAAGGTAAGATGCTACAAAAAATAAAAGATTATAGATTGGAAGTTGATGGAATACTCCTGTACAAAAAAAAAATTGTGTAACCAGTTGTCACGAATTGAGGAGTATGATATTGAAAGAGATGCATAATGTGCCTTATGCTAGGCACCTTAGATATTAGAAAATAGTGGCAGCAGTCAAGAGATATTACTACTGGCAAGGAATGAATAAAGAAATTGCAGAATACATCGCTAGATGTATGGAGTGTCAAAGGTTCAAACATGAGCATAAACACCTAGCTGGGTTGCTACAGCCATTACCCATTCCTGAGTGGAAGTGGGAAGTGGTGAAAATGGATTTCATCACAGGATTACCCAGAAAAAATAAGCAACATGATTCCATCATGGTGGTGGTGGATAATCTTACAAATGCTTCCCATTTTATTCCATTGAAGACTACTCACATGACATCTAATGATGTTGATATTTATATGAGGGAAATAACACGATTGCATGGTATTCCAAAGACAATTGTGTCTAACAGAGACCCAAAATTTACCTAAATTTTTTGGAGAGGATTATTCAAGGGGTTCGGAACGAACCTAAACTTCAACACAACTTATCATCCTAAGTCTGATGGACAAATAGAAAGAGTAAATCAAGTGATAGAATATATGTTAATAATGTATGTGATGGATAAACCATCCATATGGGAAGACTACCTACACTTGGTAGAGTTTTCTTACAACAATGGGTACCAAGAATCACTGAATATGAGCCCATTTAAGTCACTTTATGGAAGAAAGTGCAACACACCAATAAGCTGGAAAAACCCAGCTGATAGAGAAATCATTGGGCTAGAGTTTCTCAGGAAAATGGAAGAGAAATCGTTAAAGATTATGCAGAATTTGAAGGCTTCCCAAGACAGGCAGAAAATCTATTCCGAAAAAGGTAGAACGGACAGGGAGTTTAAAGTGCATGGTCATGTTTTCTTGAAGGTGAAATCCAACAGTGGTTCCATAAAGATGGGAAAGTGTTCCAAGTTGGTAGCTAGATATTGTGGACCATTTGAAATTCAAGAAAGGATTGGATCAGTAGCTTATATGCATGCATTACCTGCATGCATGACTATTCATAATGTATTTCATGTCTCATTGCTCAATAAATATATACTTCATGCCAATCCTGTGATTGATTGGAATATGATCCAAGTGGAGAAAGAAGGCGCTTTACAAGTACATCTGGTGCACATACTAGACCAGAAAAGAAAACAGCTCCATAATCATGCCATAAGTCTTATAAAGGTCCAATGGACCTGGTACGGTCTCGAGGATGCAACATGGGACCATGAAGATTATATGCAGGAAGAATACCCAAATATTTTTGAAGATTTTGAAAATCTTGTTCATGTTGTGTAATGAGTTGCACTGAGGACAGTGAAAAAATAAGGGGAGAGGATTGTAATATCCAGAG
This sequence comes from Picea mariana, assembly GCA_032191745.1. Taxonomy (NCBI): domain Eukaryota; kingdom Viridiplantae; phylum Streptophyta; class Pinopsida; order Pinales; family Pinaceae; genus Picea; species Picea mariana. The sequence goes on along the minus strand of JASDQU010306989.1, from coordinate 10,978 downwards.
GCCAAGCCCCAATTGTAATTATGAATGTAGAAAATTTTGTAGGCTGGTGAGACCAGTAATTATAATTTGGTAGGATTCTGTGTTTATTAGGCTGGAGAGCCTAGATGTTAAAGGACAGGAGCATGTTATGTACATGTAAATATTCATATTATCAATATAACAACATCATTGCATGTAGACCGACCACGAAAAAAGAGTTATCGAGGACTAAGATCCACTAGGATGGGTAAGGGAAGGGGGCTGAGAGGATAGGATAAGGGGATAATATTGAGGGCTTAACCCAAGGGGATATTATAATGTATTTCAAAAAATAATAAAGTTGGGAAATAAACCCTCATATCCTAAGTTCCTTTTGGAAAAGGGAACGAACTCCAAGTGGAGAGGGATGATCTCCCAAGAGAGCTATGTGTCAACCCGGGCACATGAATTTTTATGGGGGGAAATTTGTCATTGTGGGGGGGCTTTCTATTTTGTTTTTCTCTCCATGCTTCCCACTCATGCACGTACTAAGACTGAGAATTCACACAAACAACCATTTTTTTCCCTCCTTTGTTGACCTCTACAACCTCTGAAACTTGCACACACCTCTGAGAATGCACACACCTCTGGAACCTTTCGGCATTGAGCCATATCCTATGCATTTCCAAAATGACCAACATACCTATACCTTAGCTAAATTTTGAAGGGGTTCACTGGAGCTACTGCTGGTTATCTGAGAGCAAGAGTGAAGAAGAGGGTTGTCAAGATCGTGGATAAAAGAAGTAGGTTGTCAAGCTTGTGAGAAAATCTTTCCAGGTGAGAGAGTGTGTTGAGGAAGTGAGTTCTACTGGAGGGAGTCTAGTAGTAGATACAAAACTTTGAGAATTGTTGATCCGGCTTGTTGTTGAATCCCCAGAAAGGCAAGTGAAGCAGTTGATGGACTATGGGACAATGAAGGTGTATACTCCTGGGGTGGGATAGGCATGTGGGGAATGAGAGTCTGTGATTTGTGGGCATAAGTGGATCCTTGGAGGAAATCCTTCATGTTGTATTGTGCAACTTCATTTTGTCCCTGCCTAGCCTAGGAATCCCTTGCCTAATGGAGTTTAGTCCCATCTCAGGGGTGACCAACTGCTAAGAGTGATGAGCATCATGGTCTAAGGCTGGGAAGTGCATGGAAGGTCTGCACGCAGTTGTTGTACTTCAATTAAGAGATAAATATCTTTTCTATGCTTAATGGTTAAATGATGTATTTAAGTGCATGTCTATGATTCTTGTAATAATATCATGTGTTTCGTTGCATGAATGTTTTCATATTAACTCTTTCATTTCATGTTAATTTTATATGTGAATATTTTCGCAAAACAGATATGTCCAAGGTAGTGTGCCCCAACCTGTTGATGGTTTGACTAGGGAGGTTACAAATTGGTATCAGAGAAAAAATATGTTTACTCAGTGACGATGCCTGACCTGTTGGTGGCTAGGAACGTTACAAGTAGAGACATTATTCCCACTACTTGATTTTTGTAGGAACCAACCTACTTTCAATCTTGCAAAGTCTTATTTAGAGGTTGAATATCTGCATTTCCTACACAGGTCTTCTTGTTGCTTCTGTCTTCACTAGTTTTTCTCGTTCCTTATTCCTTAGCTCCGCCTTCTCCATATCTTATTTCTTCTTCTACTACCCCTACATTATATCTTCCTTCATTGGATTTTCTTTCTTATTTTCCTACTTCTTCCTTAGATCTTCATTCACCAAATATTCTTTCTTCTTAAGCTTATTCTTCCTTAGATATGCCTTTACAAGTTATACTTGCTAGAATGCTAGGACACTAGATCTACTTGCTACAACACCAGATATTATTTTTTCACCCCTTTTGTCACCTAAATGAGAAAAATAAGGATTCTTACAAGCCCAGTTGGGTTAGCTAGGAAAGACAACAGTGGAAGAAAGAGTTAGAAAGATCAAGCATAAAAAGTAAAGAAAGAACTAACCTAAGAACAATAAAATGAACTAAACTAGAGTGCATAAGAACATTAAAATAGAAAACAAACAACACTCATGCCACCAATGGATACGATTGTATTAGTGGGAAAAAACCAAAGAGAAAGGGAGATATATGGGTCCCCTCTTCCTCCAAGGGAAGGTTCTTGGACCCCCAAGTATTGATCTCTTATTACAAGTAACAAACTAGAATGAAATGGTTAAGAGAATCCAAAGCACATTCACTCAAGAGGTGATATAAATGGCTAAATGAAATGGTGTTTGTATACTCTTGATGAGAAAATAGGATTCTCCAAGAGAATATAAGGAGCATAACAATGCAAATGAATTTCTTAGAAATATAGTGCACCCATGGCTTCCTTTTATAGCATGAATTTGAGGCATTATGAAACTAGTTCTTAGTGTGAACAAGGGGACCTTTAGGGCACCGTTAGGTCTTTGACCAACCCCCCAGTCAGATTCAGATGAGATTTGGGTGCAAATCAACTTGGAAGATGAACTAGAAGTGGGTGGAAGGCCGACCAATATCATAAATGCGTCGTTCTGAGGGGTTCATGGTTTTTTGTGTTCACAGTCACGCATTGTGAGCATGTGCACTTTTCTTGCTTTTCTGGATGGCGCATGTGCACGTGCTCCCTATGTAGTCTTAGCGCATGTTGATTTTATAACTGGTTGTATAGTTTTGGACCTTTTGGAAATGAAGTTTTGGTCCATGAGTGTACTAATGGGTGTTTTGAAGATGTTGGATTCCTGTAACCATTTGCGGACGAAATTCCAATGATAACAGATGCCCCCTGATGTGTGAGGTTAGGAGCATATGTATATCCGAAATACATCAATGTTTCTTTTGTTGAGAGTACCTTTGTAAGAAAGAGCGTTGTGGGGAGTTTCAAGAGAAACATATTGGGGGGAGAGGGGAACCTATAGGACCCAAACCTTTCGCAAGGGGTGAAAAAAGAAAACCGTGTACAAACGAGGTAGGCATGCCCCATGCCCATGTCATGTAACTCAAAAATGTGTAATACAGTAACGAAAGTTGTGTGTTGACATAGATCACTGTAGCGCCCTCCAGGGCGGTTTGATAATGAGAGAGGACAATTCTGATGGTGAACAAACTCTGAAAAAGGTAATGACACCTATGAGAAGTGTCGATGATACAAAGACATTGATAGTCTATCAAATTTTAGAGGTCTTCGACATATATAAAAACAATTGCAATAGTCACAAAGTAAGACCCACCGCCACATGGTAAAGTGTTGAAGTCGAATGTCATGGGAGTCAACGACAGCAGAGAGAGATGATGGTTCTCTCTGTGCCATATGATAATTCTCATTTTGAATGTAACGAGAGTCAAGATACTGTTGCCCGTCTAGAAACTATGCTGATGTCGACAGAAAGGGAGACAGAACTTCAAGAAGCGGAGGTGAAATCCACTGGATGAAATCAGGAACTGAGTAACATGGATGAAGTCCAGAGGCAACAAGACTCGAGATTTCCCTTGGTTGGGGGTAGAGGTAAAGTGCCAGCAACTGTGAAACTAAATCTAGCGTGAGGGGGATGACTAGATGAGGGTAAATTGTGCCAGAGGCGTGGAAAAATGGACAAATGCAGGGACCAAAACAAAGGGTATGGGCTGTAAGATCCCCGGGCCTTATGGATAATGTCATTAATGTAAGGAAGTAAAAAATTCCCCAACCAAGGGAAACAAGGTTTGATTTGCTGGAAAAGGAAGGTTGCTAAAGGCGACAACAGAAAGCTATGTAAATGTGGGAAAAGGGGTTTGTACAATTACCAAAAGAATAAAAAAATAAGTTGGGATAATTGTGCATATATAGAAACAGGTGCCCCAGTGTAAGATGGCCTGACTTGATGATGGCACAAGTTTCTTGGAAAACAAGTGGAGGGTTAGGGCCCCATAGGTGGGTTTCTGTATTAGGGAAACGTATGGAGGACAATATGCATATGGGAAAACTAACGGTGGATAAAATGGATGGTTAATGATACTACGAGGGTGCAGTCAAAATAGAACCATGATGAAGTAACTTGGGAGTCCAGTGGACAGGCTATCAAAATGAGGAGAAGGAGTATGTGGCTGATTCTCCACGATGCGTAATACTATCGGGACTCCCGTTCCTAAAGGGTGAAAAAAGCATGAGTGTCAAAGTGCCAAGGGGGACTATGAATGGGAAAAATCATGTGGGGGAGAGTGCTACCAGGTGACAGTACCAAAATGCAGTGGAGGTGACAGTATTGCAGAGCTGGATATAGGGATCCTAGAGGCAAAGATCAGAAGGTGTCACTGGGAGATGCAATGTGATATTTAGAGGGAATGGCTACATGCCAATGTCGATGATATACCTGAAGGGATATTGCTGATGTATAATGATCAAGTACCTGCACACATGAAAACCGAATACCCGACGTGAAAATATCTGAAGAGAAAGATCATATAATAGTTATTCAATAATGTGTGAATGTAAGCATGTGTACCTGAGAATAATATGAGAAAAAATGATCCCTGGGGGCCGAGGATGGATGGTGGCCCGGGGACTGTGACTGTATAGGTAGCAAGATCCTGGTCCCTTGGCTGAACACGGATCGAAAAAAGGACGTTCGGAGCTCCCACAATGGAGTATGGAAGTTTGGAAAAAGGGACTATATATACTTGTAGGGCCCACATTGCCACCTCATTTGTACCTATTGCCAGAGTGTCTGGACAAGAGATTTGAGGAGAGATTTGGATATTCCAGGAGATCGAGCCAGCCAATTCAGGATCCACAAGTGTCAGGTTAGTGGTCGAATCCTCCTGCATAGTAGTTAGGATTTATTTTTTGGGCAGGGGCTGTACGGATGACTGTATAGGGGATTTTGTGAGTGTGCCCCCCCCCCAAGTGCGCAGGCGATCGAAATATTCACGTGCACGAGTGCGCGACTATAATTTGGAGAGCCATGCACAGGGGCACTCGAAGAGGAAAAAAAGGCGCACATGTAATGTGCGCCTATTCGGAGCACAACAGCACATACATGCGTGGATGTGTTCCTGACAGTTGCGCATGTGTGAGCAACTGTGTAATGATTAGATGCGCTATGATGCACATCTATATGTGTGATAGGGGCGCATGGGTGCACTCGTATATGGCCAACAATCATGGATGAGTGCGCAACAGTGGGATGAATAGGCATGCATAGGTGCACACCTATGGGAAAGAAAAATGCCACGCCTTTGAGGCAAAGCAAATGGGTGTAAAAAATTATCTTTTTTGGAGATTTTGATGTTTTTATGGGTTGTGATGGATGATCAACTACTGTATATGTGGATGTAGCTGACCATTGGGATGATTCCAATTCATTGGAGGGAGAGATATTGGGCATGATTGAGGGAGGCAGTGAGGGATGAGGAGCCGACGGTCCAAGATACTTTAACAACTTGTGGGTTGTTGAATTTTTTTGAGTGTTTTCTAGTGCAGGCACAAGAGTATCTATTACAGTTCCTGATTGCGATGTGGAGTCTAGATCTGCATTGCTTCATGGTGTGAGTGACCATTTGGCCTTCACTACAGTGGAGGATGTATATTTTTTGATGGGGCTCCCTTTTTGGGGAACCCCGTTACCGATGGAGCCCGTGTTACCTGGGGATGGGTAGCTGGTTGTCTTAGCCTGGAGGTATTGTTTGGGGGAGAAATTTATGTTGGGCTCCATGGTCAGTATTGGGGCGATGGATTCCCTTGTGCATTGTTGTGTGGCAGTGATGATCATGCAAGTCTATGGGTCTCTCATGACTCAACGAATTAGTGAGGGTCAGCTTAGGGTTATGCAGAGGGCATTGGCAGGTGAGAATTTTTCCTGGGGGTTGATGTTGCACACCAAGATGGTAGGGCAGGTTGACAGGTGTCGAGCTGCTGACTCGGGGGAGTTTTCCTTTGGGTCCATATTGGTAGCGTGGTTTTTGGAGAGGGTGTCAATGTTGCGCCCTAGAGTGCTTCTGGGTGCACCTGGTGTGCGATAGTTGCGATTGAAGTAGTGGGCGATGATCTTGGTTCGTCATGATGGTGGGGAGGGTGGACACTATTTCAAGACCGAGGATACAAAGGTGTGGCTTTAGATGCCACAGATCATACTTCGATATCTATATTTTGGGGTGGACTTTTGGGATGATCAGGAGATGGTGCTACCCCCAGGAGAGGTGTTTGACCACAGAGGTATGATGTTATATTTGATGTTTTGATATGTTAGATAGTATATAATATATTTTATGTATGGATGGATGTTGATGCTATCATTTTTTTGTGATGTGTGCATATGTGGGGCCTCACAGGCACAAGGTGGAGTTGATCAGGGTGTCGTCTCGTCAGGGGCTGGTGAGACCACTGCAGGGAGAGCCGTAGGCAGGGGAGAGACGACGATGGGAGGAAGTTGGGGTGAGGCTTGTTGATGATGAGAGAGTGGCCAGGAGACATCGTTATGATGAACCCCATGTAGGGCCATCACATGCTCCTCTAGTGGGGGTCGGGGGAGAGTTTGAGGATTTTCGTCATCGATTAGAGGTGGTACTATAGGGAGTGTCTGAGGGGATGTGAATGCGGATTCAGGATAAGGGGATCCTGGAGCAGTGTATTGGGCTTCCGATGGAGTCACAGATGTTGATCCACAGAGCAACTATGGTGGGAGCATCGATGACTGGGCGGTTTCCCCCAGGGCTTGAGGGACCTGTAGCTAGTGGGGTACCTCCTCCAGTAGGAGGACAGGGTGGTGGTGATCTAGAGGTTCCACGAGTGTCTCTGGACATGGATTTTTGTATTTATAGAGGCTTGCGAGCCTATTTTGTATATGGTGTAGTGGCACTAGTTTTGTATTTATAGGAGTGAGAAGGTCACTTACCTACAGATGTTTGTACTTTGATGTATTATATTTTTTGTTGTAAACCTTGATGGCACACTGATCGATATATATATGGATATACATTTTGGGATCTTTGTGATGTTCACATGTGTTTGATGTTTTTTATTGCTTTTGATGATCTCTAATCTATATGCTATGACAGAGTTTTGATGAGTTATGTATGTGTAATCGTAACTTGATGGGATAAATGCCAATATAATACTATGTTAGCCATATTATCAGCTATCTGATTGTATTGTCCTAGAATATGTGTGAATGTGATTGAATCAAAATGTCGAGATAAAAGTCTAACTCGTAGGTATTTTTGGAAAAGGCATGGATTGCGTACATGGTACAGATTATTGAGCTGGAGGATGACAAGTTGGGAATATAGTAAGACGCTAAGGTGACGAATATGGTGGCGATTGGCCTCGGTAAGAAGGCTAATGACAACTGTGTATTCTTCTTGTTTGTTGGTAGTTGAACCCAGGCATATGCCACTAGAGTGAAGTAGTTCATGCAAGGGGGTATAGAGGGCCGAAGCGGCCAAAGCGAGATTCTATGTCCAACGGCTAGCTCCGTCGACGTAACCAATGTGGAAGGCCGATGGAGGAGGCATCTGTCAATAACACCAATGATGTATTTGATGCATGATACTGAGAAAATAAGACTAAAAACTCTACAAAAAGAAAAATCCTAGTGTAGTGTGGCTATTCTCAGGCATAAAATTTCTTTAAGTACAACCTGTTGACAGGTTCCTTGAGGGGGTGGCCTTTAAGGGAGGTAAGGATGTATGCGCCTTTAGTGAGGCAATGGTGGATGATGTAAGGTTCATACCATAATGACTCAAACTTTCCATGGCCCAAGGTATCATGGACGATATCGTAAGCAAGGATGAGGTCGCCTTCGTTGAATGATCGAAGGTTGACATGGCGATCAAAGGTGGCCTTCGATCATTTTTTGTCTCCCTCATTGTTCTGTAATGAAGACCGACGGTCTTCATCCAACAACTCTAGGTTCAGAAAACAATTCTCCATCGGAGTAGTGTCGAGTAATATCTCAATAGCGATGCATAATTTGGGGATCTCGCATTCAATGGGGAGAGTGGCCTCGACCCCATGGACTAGATGAAATGGTTTGAAACCAATGGCAGATTTAACTGCCATGCAATAATCCCATAGTGTGGAAAACAACATAAGGTGTCACTTGGTCTTATGTTTGTTTACTGTGCATTGCAACATGGTATTGAGGAATTTGTTGACCACCTCTACCTATCCATTCGACTGAGGGTAGTATGGGGAGGCGAACTCATGGGAGAAGCCTAACCTGGAGGAGATTTCAATGAAAATATCATTCTTGAAGTGTTTCTCATGGTCGGAGACTAACTGTAGGGGGACTCCAAAGAGGGAGATGATGTGGATAAAAAAAAAAAAATTTGCAGCGTCAGCAGTGTTGTTAAAGGTGGGCATGGATTCAGCCCATTTGTTAAAGTAATCGACTGCAACGACGATGTATTTGTTTCCATTGCTAGATGGAGTTTTGCAAGTCATGAAGTCTATGCCCCATTTGCAAAAGGGGCCTGCAGTAATGACTAGGTGGAGAAGAGCAGGTGGTTCTCTTCCTTTGTTGGCATATAGCTAATATTTGTCACATCGATTTACAACATGGATGTAGTTGTGAAACAATTTGGGCCAAAAATAGCCTACACAAATGATTTTCTGGGCAGTAGACATCCCTGAGAGGTGGCCACCGCATGCCCTGCTGTGGCAGTCATTCAAGACTCTATTGGCTTTTTCAATAGTCAAACATCGACAAAGTATGGTGTCGACCCCTCGTCGATAGAAGATATTTCCGATAAGGAAGTATCATGGGGCCTTGTGCCAAATACGTCGACGATCATCCCTGGAGAGGTGGTTTTCGAACTTCTGTGTTTAGAGGTAGATGAGGAGATCATCATACCAAGGGTCATCCGAAGGGATAAAAAGGATATGTTCATCAGGGAATTTGGTATTCATGGGAGAGTTGGTAGTATCAGAAGGAAATGTCGTAATGAGTTTGGCAAGGATGAGGGATTTCTTTCTCTTAGGTGTGGAAAATTCGAGGTCATACTCCTGAACGATGACGATCCATTGGGAAAATTTGTCATTGAATTGCCGGCGACTAAGCAAGTATTGCATTAGGTTGGAATCTTCCATGACTTTGGTAGTTCGAAGAAGAATGTAATGGTGCAGCCTCTGGACAGCGATGGCAAATACAAGGGCGAGATTCTCTTTGTGATTGTATTTCAGGGGTGGTCCTGAAAGATTTTTACTAATGTAGTAAATGACATGCTCACAGTCATCATCCCCTATCTGTACTAGAACTCTTGCTACTGAGAATGTTAAGGCCAATAAGTAGAGGATATAGTCGCAATCATAGTCAGATGGACTTATCAATGGGGCATTGGAGAGTGCCTCTTTAAGATTGTTGAAAGCGGATTGGGCATGTTCGTCTCATTGGAATGAGATATCATGATGTAAGAGGTGAAGGAAACCATGTTCCCGAGTAGCGTAATCAGGGACAAAGCGACGTAAAAATCTAGCTTTGCCTTGTAGGCTCTGTAGTTGGCATAAATTTCATGGTAGGGGAATTTCTGTTATGACTTGGAACTTGAAGGGGTTGACTGTGGTGCCATGTTGGGAGATGATGAACCCAAGGAGGCGTCCAGTGGTGACGCAGAAAACACACTTGAGAGGATTCAAGTGGATATTGTACTGATGACACCTGTGAAATACAATGTGTAAGTCATCCAGGTGTTGAGTGCATTTCTTGGATCAAGCGGTGAGATCGTCCAAGTAGGCGAGAATGATTTGAGCCAGATCATGAAAAATGTATGTCATGGTGCATTGGAAAGTGGCTCCAACATTCTTGAGGCCGAAAGGCATGACACAATATGGAAAGTTACCCCAAAGGTTAGTGAATGTGGTTTTGTATTGATCAACTGGGTGGATCTGAATTTGGTTGTAGCCAGAGAAACCATCCAAGAAGGACAAAGCCTCGTGGCCGGCACAATCATCGAAAATATAATTGATAAAGGGTGTTGGAAAGCTGTCTTTGGGACAATCATGATTGAAATCGTGAAAATTTGTATAAACGCGGATAGTGCCATGTTTTTTCTTCATCGGGATGGGGTTGGAGACCCATGACGTATATGCGATGGGGTATATGAACCCTGCAGTGCGTAATTTGTCAATCTCGACTTTGATGGCTACTGCTTTGGATGGGTGTAATGGACTTTTCTTTTTTCGTAAAGGGGTAATATAAGGCCATGTTTCTATATGATGTTCGACAACAGAGGGATCAAGGCTAGGCGTCTCTATGTATGACTAGGAAAAAATGTCCCGGTATTCCTGGAAGAGAGCTTTGTAAGCAATGAGTTCTTCAAGAGAGCATGCGACACCGATGGTGATTTCCTCTATGATGCCAGGTTTGATGGAAATATCAATTTTGACAGTGGGGGAAATGTTGGCCATATTACCTTCCTCAAAAGCGTCAAGGGCAGGGATAGGGTGATTGAACCAGTCTATATTCCTTGATGGGATAAAATCTTTGGATTCGATTGCGTATATGGATTTTTGGCTAAGAGGCGCAAAGGAGTCTTGTGAGAGAAAGAGTGCTCGGTGATGGAGTGGATCCCAAGGGAAATCAGGGATAGTTAATTCCTCGAGAATATATTTGTCACAGTGGAACTGTTGAGAATATAGTGGATCCGGGGGAACAACATTGGTGACGGTCACCGCATGGTTGTCTTCGGGTGGTGAAGAGGTAGGGAGGGTGACGCAATGGGTTTGCGATGGTTCGCTTGACATGAACCAAATATCAATATACTGTGAGTTGAAAATGGTAGTTGGGCGTAGAATTTCCGTGGGAAAATGAAATGGAGAATTGGGGGGATTTGGGAGAAAATTCTCATATAAATCATCCAAGAACCATGGGGGAGTAGGGAGTGCCTTAGGTTCTAGCAAGAATATATGAACCATATCAAGTGATGGGGTAGGGGTATGCATTAGGTCTGTCAGAGGGGGGGGTGTAGGGTTTTGAATAAGGATCGTTTGGTGAAACCTGTATTCAATGATC